>CAUYRT010033946.1:0-17533 GCA_963574885.1 Lepilemur ruficaudatus
TTTTTTTTTTTTTTTGAGACAGAGTCTCACTCTGCTGCCCGGGCTAGAGTGAGTGCCGTGGCGTCAGCCTAGCTCACAGCAACCTCAAACTCCTGGGCTCAAGCGATCCTCCTGCCTCAGCCTCCCGAGTAGCTGGGACTACAGGCATGTGCCACCATGTCTGACTAATATTTTCTATATATTTTTAGTTGGCCAATTAATTTCTTTCTATTTTTAGTAGAGACAGCGTCTCACTCTTGCTCAGGCTGGTTTCGAGCCCCTGGCTGGTTTCGAACCCCTGACCTTGAGCAATCCGCCCGCCTCAGCCTCCCAGAGTGCTAGGATTACAGGCGTGAGCCACCGCGCCCGGCCACAAATACTGGGTTTAAATGAGACGTCTAAGATTGTTCCCTAGAAAATTTGAGATTCTGCCATTGTTGCCTGGGGGGGGGCATGGACTGCCACACGTTTAGTTAGCTGTGCTTCCTCAGAACTGCTCACCGGAGAACTAGCAGAAGGGCAGCATACTGGAGGGAAGAAACAACAGATGAAAAACTATTTGCAGAAAAGTTCCCAATGGAATTGTGATAAAAAATTGTGAAAAAAGGAAATTCAGAGAGTTTATTAAGCTGATGTGAGCTAGATTAGAGGCTTTTAAATGAGTCTGATTGATGTGAAAGTAAACTTTGTGGAAAATACTGGGATTGAGTGCAATAATGGGGATTGTGTGGCCAATCACAGACTAGCACCTTGTCGACGGAGACTGTGCATGGAGGACGCAGATAAACAGAGCCAGGTCGAAGGTGGTAATGAGCGCAAGAAAGGGCACAAGGAAATGCTCGTCGGGATGCAGATGCAGAGCGGGCTAGGGGTTGCTCCCTGTATAAAGCACGTTGGGGGCCCCTGCAGCAATCCCGCTGGAGCGGCGGGAGTCCTGGGTGAGTCCAGCCCTCGGCCCGGGTGCCTCCGTACCGCCAGGTCGAGAAGGGCAGCCGCTGGCAGGAGGGCGGCTCTAGGAGTGAGCCCAGGCGCGGGCAGGAGCGCGCAAGGCCGAGAGCTTCCGCATGGGAAACAGGACGTTTCAGTTCGGTGTGGTTTGAGGACAGAGCACTGGCGATCCCAGGGTCTGGGCGCAGGGGGTGGGGAAGAGCGGGGAGAGGGAAGTGGAAGAGTAGGGATGGTGAGGAGGCATTTCTTTCCAGGTTCTCGAGACTTCCGAGAGCTTGGCTAGGAGCCCTGGAAGAAATAACCCAGGTGGTTTTCCCAGTTGTGCTGGGGAAGGAGGGAAGAGGTGTTAGGGAGGCCGAGGTCCAGACCTAGGCTCGATGGGGGCCAGGTTCAGGGTTCGAGGTCACAGCACCCACCCCTGCCAGAGGCTAGAGGGCTGGCGAGTCTCGGAACCGGGCTCGGACGTCCTGCTGGGCGTCTCGGGGCGCAACAAGAGGGCTCCTGGTGCAGGAAATTCCCTTGGGCCACGGCCTTGAGCTTACCAACGTCCTTGCTCCCAGTTCTCGGGCAGTTTTTCCCCATTTGACTCATTCTGGGCTTAAAACCCGGGCGAAATTGTTGCTTTTTCTCCGGCTGTGCCCAGTCGCACCGCCAGCTTCACAGACTGGACCCAGTGGAGGCCTGTCGCCTCCGCCCAGCGCGGTCCTCTCGCGGCCCCTGAGCCTGGGAGAGCCGGGATGCGCCCCGGTCCCAGGGGAACACCTGTGGCAGCACCGAGTCCTCGCAGATTGGAACAAGATGTGCCGGCGCTCACCTGGGCATTGCGCTGCCCCATCCCCTGAGAGTTTAGAAGTCGCAAAACCCAGGGGAGTAGGAGCTTGGGTCACGCCGGGCCAGCCCGGGCGCGCGGCGGCGAAGGGAAGCCGAGGCCTCCGGAGGCGCGCAGGTCGCCCGGGCCTCGCGGGCTCCGGGCTGGTGGTTTGAGAGACAGTCCCCTCCCCTCCGGGACGAGGGGCCAGTGAGACTATTCGCGCAAATGTTTAATTGCGAATTCTGGTATGGTTTCTGGGAGGTTGATCACAGCTGTCTCAGTTATTGATGGCTTTTTGGCAAATTTCCCGCCAGATAAGAAGTGTATTCTATTGTGAAGCGCCTCGCAGGGAACCTTACAAATATTTGCAGATTCCTTTCAGCTACCGGGATCCCGCGCCCACGCCCGGAAGCGCGGCCCGGCGGGCGGGGGAGCGGCGCGGTCGCCACCTGCCCCCGCGGGCGTCCGGCGGCGACGCGAGGCGGGCGGGGCGCGGGACACGCCGGGCGCACCTTTTTTTTTTTTTTTTTAGAGGATCTTTTTATTTTCTGTCGATTTGGAAAGAAATAAAAATCAACGTATACATAACCCAGCAGTTCTGTGAGGCTCCAGAAAGAAGTGTCCTGAACTTTAGGTAAGTTTGCTTTTATAAACACAGGTGAAACTTCGTATTTTCCAGTCCTCCCTCCAATAGTCTTCAGTCTAATACATTATCAGGTCGTTTTTTCCCACCCAGCTCTTTTTTCTTGGTGACGTTGGATCCTTATCTGACAGGAGTGATTACCGACCTCACTCGCCGGCCGTGGCCGCGGCGGAGGACCGAGGGCGGGACGCGGGGGGACGCGGCGGGACGCGGGGGGCCTGGGGCGTCGCCCAGCCGCGCGGCCTTCTGGTGAGCTGTTCTTTCTGCGTGGCTTCATTTCACAACTATCTGAGAAAATGCTCTAGGATGATTCACTCTGGTCTTTTTAGATCACTAATCCTTGTTCAGGAGGATAGTTTCAGTTCAGCAATGCGAAGGGAGCTCCTCAGTGTCATCTGCTAGGAAAGTTCAGCAGCCCAATGACTTCAGCGCTCTAAATTCATTTCAAATGGTCCCCAAAGCATAGTGTGTAATGAGAACGGGAAGTGTTAAAACATCTTTACTCCAGACCTTGAACAGGGAAATTTAGAGCAGGTAAACTTTAATTCAGTCTTTAATTATTTCAGGAGTTGGAATTAACATTTTTCTTTCAGATTTATATTGCCTTAACATGAAAAATCAACACTGAAAACAGGATAAGTTATTTTATTACACGAACAAAATAGACGTGCTAATTTTATATCTAAGTTCACCCATATTACAAATGCAAAGTATATATTACCACAGGATGGAAGTTACCAAACTCTAAGATATTGTACATAAATGAAATAAACTCAATTTGCAAAATTAGAAAGTGGGACATTAAAGTATCTACAGTCATTATAAATAGTGCAAAGTATATACCATATCTACAGTGCAGGGGGAGAGTATAAACATGTGAAAATGAGTTTCTTAAGGAACAGTTAGAACATTTTTTGGGAACAATTCAAAATATTAACAAGGGTACTCAAATACAGAACCAACCAAAACATTTATTTTTTCTCTTTTTTCAGGAAAAACTGTCGAGCTTCTTCCCAGGCCTGCTGAGGAAATCTGTTGGCCAGCTCAAGATAGTCTTGGGAACCAGGACATTTCCCTGAGAGGAAAAAAAAAAAGGAGAAAAAAGTTTAAAAGAATTAAATTCTTTCATTGAAGTTTAAGAAATTTATTTTGATATCTGAGTACAAAATGGAGATATATACTTCAAATAAACCATGCTACATTTTAGGTAAATCAGGTGATCTATCTATATTGATATATCTATAGTATAAAATACATATTCAAACCACAATCCAGTTTGTGCTTCTAACATATTCAGACATTAACCTCTACATAAAACATTATGAAAAAAAGTTGTTTTTGGACCCCAGAATAAGAAAATAAGCAGAAGCCAGCATAGTGGCGCATGCCTGTAGTCCCAGCTACTCAGGAGACTGAGGCAGGAGGATCGCTTGAGCCCAGTTCAGGGCCGCAGTGAGCTGTGATTGAGCCTGTGAATGGCCACTGTACTCCAGCCTGGGCAAGAGCGAGACTCCATCTCTTAAAAAAAAAAAATACATAGGCCGGGCGCGGTGGCTCACGCCTGTAATCCTAACACTCTGGGAGGCCAAGGCGGGCGGATCGCTAGAGGTCAGCAGTTCGAGACCAGCCTGAGCTGGTCTATTTTTTCTACTAAAAAAATAGAAAGAAATTAATTGGCCAACTAAAAATATATAGAAAAAATTAGCCGGGCGTGGTGGCACATGCCTATAGTTCCAGCTACTCAGGAGGCTGAGGCAGGAGGATTGCTTGAGCCCAGGAGTTGGAGGTTGCTGTGAGCTAGGCTGACGTCACAGCACTCACTTTAGCCCGGCCAACAGAGTGAGACTCTGTCTCAAAAAAAAAAAAAGGTGAACAAAATAAAATAACAGTCACATATTCTATCCTTAAGTTGGCCATGTTAGCCATGACATTTGTTGTCATCATCAACAAATGACATTTGTTTTCTGAAATAGTCTATTTAATTGAAAACATGAATTTCGTTTAGCTTTACAGTTGTTCCAGTGTGGCATTCAGTTGCGTATCTGACAAAGCAGAGGGAACGATTAGGAGCTTTCCCGGCCGGTGTTAAAGGCAAAGCGAACAAGCTCACAGCTGGACAGTCAGTAGTGGGTGTCTGAAAACCCAGATTCCTCCTCAGCAGTAAGAATGTGGTGCTACCAGGAGCCACTTTTATACTTAGAGGTTTACCTGGGCAATGAACTAAAAATGTCTTGAGACGTTTTATGAGGGCTTCATCTAAGTAAAAGGGGAACAGATGTTCAAGGTGCAAACTGGCAACTTAGTGAGACATCATTATTTAAAACAAAAAGTAAGCATGTTATGAACTGTTGCTAACATAGTGATGACCCTTTCTGAGCAAAGCAGAGACCACCTCCCCATTTGCTATTCTGTGGTGTAAACCTGTAACTGCGGACAGCATGAAAATCAGAGAGGATGGTCCCTTGGGAAAGAAAGGTTGGGACTTCCACGGGCCTCAGCCCACCAGCAGAAGGGCAGCTCCTGAGACTGCGTCTTCCAGGTGTGCAGCAAGTGGTGACTCATATTTGTAGTCAGAAGAAAGAATGTCTATACTTCTTACTGTCAAAAAAAACCTCCAAAAACAAAAACTACAGTGCTGTACAACTAAAAAACAAATATATTAGAAGATTTTTCTAGGTATTTTCATGTATCCAAAACTTTAAAAATTGTTTTGTAAGAAATAGTAATACATTATGCTGATTTCTCCCAAGTATCTGACAACAGCTTTAAGGGAAAAACAGGGCTGTGACTGAGACAGGGCAGAACTGAACTTGCACACTAATTCTGGCTTAGACAAACGGTACTGACTCTGCTGTGGACTTGAGTTTCTGAAAAGTTGGGTAGCTTTCTGTTTACTTTTCTGAGTACTTGAGTCGATAAAACATGACTTGTTTTTTCATGATATTGTAACAGCTTTAGTTATATTTTCTTCTATGTAATTTTCAACACGTGGCTGCCCACTATAGATGCCTTGGGTGTGTGTGTGTGTGTGCGTGTGTGTGAGAGAGAGACAGAGAGAGAAAGAGAGAGTGCAATGTAAGCCCCCCTCCAAATAAGGGCTTCTTGGTTGTTGTCCCAAAGGGTCCTTTTAGGAGTGGACCTCTGAATGGCCACTTTAAAGACTATCAAACTAATGGAAGAATTGGGGAAACTTGGATTAGGGTCTCATTAATCAGGGGCACTGTCATGATAGCCAAAGAGCATAATGTACTTCTCAATTACATTCTGGGTAGCAGAATATTTATAAAAGTAAAAATGCAGTTTAAAATTCAAAATCTCCAATTCTGATCACAGGAAAGACCTCAGCAGGAACACTATATGGAAAAAATTTGTAAGTCTTTTGGCCTCTGGACTTTGCTAATTTGATGGCTTTTTCTCCATATAAAACAATTATTTTGAATAAAAAAGTTCAAGTATTTGAATTTTAGGGGAAAATATGGGCTAGTATCATTGATAACTATTCTGAACATGGATAAGGGACCAAACCCATGTGATTTTAGCCTTTATGTGAGTAAAGTAGGCCAATATTAATAACTGATTGTATTACAAAGTAGTTTTCTTTTCTTTTCTTTTTTTTTTTGACACAGAGTCTCACTGTTGCCTGGGCTAGAGTGCCGTGGTGTCAGCCTAGCTCACAGCAACCTCAAACTCCTGGGCTCAAGCAATCCTTCTGCCTCAGCCTCCTGAGTAGCTGGGACTACAGGCACACACCACCATGCCCGGCTAATTTTTTCTAAATATTTTTAGTTGGCCAATTAATTTCTTTCTATTTTTTAGTAGAGACGGGGTCTCATTCTTGCTCAGGTTGGTTTTGAACTGCTGACCTCGAGCAATTCACCTGCCTCGGCCTCCCAGAGTGCTAGGATTACAGGCGTGAGCCACCCTGCCAGGACTTACAAAGTAGTTCTTTTGTATTCACCATTTATTATCTTGCATGAGGTGAGCATAATTACACAAAGATGATTTGTGCTTCTCTTTTTTATAGATTTCTCTGTATATTCTTACGCACTAATGCTTCATGACAAAATCAGTTTACTTACTGAAATATACTTGGTATCTGACTCTGAAATATTTTAGATGATGTACCAAATTGATTTCTCTAAAAGTTCCAGAGGAAAGGATGGGAAATATGTCCATTTGGCTAACAAACACATGAAGCAATTTAAATAAAAACATACCTTTGAGCTGGTAAAACTGGTTATCTGCTTGACCTGGAGTCTGCGCAAAATCCTATGTGAGAAGAAAAACGTGTTTTTATACCAATGACATGAACAGAGAATCTCACTAAAGGTGGCTTTAAATACACTTCGGATTCATGCAACCACTTTTGCATGAATAATTTGCAGCCCAAATATAAAAGCTGAAGAAACTGATGTTACATAATCAGGGTTCCTATACATTTAAACCAAATAGTGATGACTTAAATTTTGCTAAATATCACCAGGGGCCAGGGTGCTGCCTACTATGGAAACTACAACTTTATTTTATATCTAATAAACTAAAATTTTAAGCTAGATTTACTATCATAAAATATGAACAAATTTTTAACCTTTTATAAAGTACAAATATAAAAGCCCTTATGTATTCTCTGCCTAAGTCTTAAAGTCTGGTGATTTTACTTTTAGATGGAAAGTGAAAAATGTAGTATATAATATGTCAATCTTCAGAACCCTATGATGAACCATCAGCTCATTTTTTGGGGGGTCAGGGTCTTCCTCTGTTGCCGGTGCTAGAGAGTACGTCATTACACCTCACAGCAACCTCAAACTCCTGGGCTTAAGCGATCCTCCTGCCTCAGCCTCCCTAGTAGCTGGGACAGTTGCACACCACCACATCCAGGTAAGTTTTAAAAAATTTTTTGTACAGATGCGGTCTCGTCATTGCCTAGGCTGGTCTCAAACTCCTGGGCTCAAGTGATCCTCCCACCTTGGCCTCCCAAAGTGCTAGGATTACAAGCATGAACCTACCTTGCCCAGCCTGAAAGAACCATTTTATAAACTAAAGTCCAATGTATATTCATTCCCTTGAGAACAATTATTTATAGAAAAAAACTTGATTTAACTCTACTAGTCTAACATGCTATCCCAAATAAGTAACAAGAAATTTCTGTAACATTTACAAAATTTGTGTTAAATATGGATTTTTAAAATAATAAATTCGACTTTAGATTATGATATCATTTGTATCTTTATAAATTGTTTTATAAGCAGTTGAAAACATAAGGAACTAAGTTGGTACAGATATAAAATTTTTTTTGCTCAGATATCACCGTCTTTGTTGAGGCCCCCCTGCTTAGGCCATAAAAAGCTGCACACCATCTCCCTGCAGTCCTCGCCTGCTTTTCTGCACAGCAGTTATGGCCATCTGACATGCCATTTGTTTTACTAATTCTTGTTTGTTTGTTTGACTCCTCCCCATTTTAATGAAAGATCTGCGAAGGCAGGGCTTTCTATTTGTTTTATGCATTGCTGTATTCCCAGTGCCTAGAGCCGAGCCCAGCATGCCTTATACACTCAGACACTACCTATGGAATAAAATAATAAATAATGTGAATTTGCAAACATTGTCTTAAAATGATCCATAATGTATTTTCTATTTAATTTAATGCTAAAGCTCTAAGAATATATGAAGAACCCTAAGTGTTGATATGATGGTTATATGCTGTAAGACTTTATTAGCATTTTAATTTAACTATTAGACAGTTTTTCAAAATCCATATTTATAGATCTGAATATCTGATTTGAAAAATTTTCCAGAAAATGGAACCCTGACTCAAACAGAACAACTAAGCTGAAAATAAAACTTTTCTAAACATGATTGATCTGGTTGTGTTTATTAATTATCTAATAGAGGATAGTTTAGAAAATGTAAACTAGTAATTATTGTCTAAGGTGAAGAAGGCTTGGGGAACTCGAGCCATCGTCTGTAGTTCTGGGTACCGTCCTACCCTTTTGACAGTGATAGATGTGTTAAATATATTAGCCAGAACGCAGAACAATAGTAACTCATTATTAAGAAGACTAGAAAGCATCGTGTACTAATCACATGTGTGTCATAGAGCAAAAAACATTGATTTCATGGTGGAACATTTGAAAGAAAATGGCAGATTTTCAGCAAATAATGATCTACAATGACAACAGGAAAAAAGTCACATGATTAGTCATTAAATGTTAAGAAATAGTCGACTTGATTTTTCTATTATCAGTTGACTGAGTTAATTTAGATGTGGAAATATTACTTTGCTATGGCACCAATTCTGATTCTAGTTCTACAGAATTTACCCTGGATCAGAAAAACATGAGGCTGTACTTAAAAGTTTTAGATTTTTTAAAAAAGCAATATAAGGTTTTAATTTTATACACATGTACATATATATGAGAATCGTATTTAAAAATTTACAAATGAACTGGTTTTAACTCATCTTTCTTCAGCAATTATTATCTATTTCCTATAGCTAGACTAAAAGCAAGATAAACATACCGTTAAAGCTTTAAAGACATCTGGCCATCTTTTAGAAACATTTACTGAGTGCAGGTTACCATTTCACTAACTGGAAAAAAGATGCTTTCTTTGAAATCTTCCAAGTAAAAATTATTCAACACTCAACCCCAGTTCTATCAATGATATTTTAGAAACTTTCCTGATATTTTGGAAATTAATTCTTAAGCACAGAAATATGTGAAGTGTTTGAAAGGTGGTGTGGAAGGCGAAAATAAATAGCTGGCTCAATTGTTCTTCTCAGTCGCATTAGTTTACACAAAGCCAGAGAATTAGGCATAAAGTAGAAGGTACCTGGATGAAAGTGGCCAGTAAAAGACAGCTCATCTCTTGCTCCAGAATGATCTTGTTCTGACGGTTGTTGTAACAAGCAGCGATTAGCGAAGGGAACAGTACTTTGATCAGCCGCGGGTCACTGAAATACTGGAAGGGCAGCTGGCAGAGCTTCTGCAGCACAGTGGGGTGGCGGCCGGACTGCACGATCACCTGGAGCAGAGGAGGAGCCCAGGTCAACTGCCAAGAAGCCTGCCCGCCCTCACCCTCTGGCACAGGCCGGTCAGAACCATGGAGAACATGCTGAAGGAGTGTACGAAAAAGACTCCTAACTTCTTACCAGAGCTTAATTGAACTCTGTGATACATGAAAAGAGCAGACAGTAACACAATCTCATTTTTCAACTTAAGGAGATGATTCTGCAACTTCTGTAGCCATTTAAAACTTACTATAACCCATGATGAAGGGTGTGGCTGCCACAAAGAGGATGCCTGTGAAGGGGATTCAGAATTCTCACTGTTTGGACACCGCGCCCCTCCCGCCCCCTTGAAGCACAGTGGTCACATTCCTTAAACCTACAAAGAGCTCACTCACAAGAAAGTAAGATCCTCTCTCCTATGGCCCTGTCCACTGCAATCCTCCCTTAACCTGGCTCACGGGTTACTGAATGCAGATACTATTGGGTGTGTAGGCAAGTCCTAGAAAGAAAAGGGAATTGTAAGGGGTATGGGACAGTTTTAGCAAGTTCAGGCTCCAAAAGATCCTTCCTCCCATCTATACTCCTTATCTTTGTTTCCATCAGTGCCACTGAGTCTAAAAGGAGAATTGTTTAGATAAATGAGACTGTTGTCTTGAAGCAGTCTAGGTTTACAACTGTGTGCATTTAAAGAAATAGGGCAATGCAATTAATGGGCTTGCAGGGAAGCCCTCCTAATTCACTCCCGAGGCCTACATGATAAACTAAGAAATGTCAAAATCAGATCTGTTTCAAGTAACTTTGATTAGACAGTTCTAATATGAAAGAGCTGGGTGACCCAAAGCCCACTTCATGGTCCAGAAGGAAGCTCCTAGAAGGTTAGGAACACTGTAAAACCTAGGGTCAAGACTGTAAATTGTACTTGGAAAAACACAATTTTACAGGTATACACCCAGACAGGACTGCATTCAAATTAAAACCAGAAGGACAGAATGAAACAGCAGAGGCAGGAGAAACATAAATTACAGGGATTTACAAGTTTTCAAAGTACTTTTAACAATACTTTAAGAACACACTCTCAGATGATAATGCAGTTTGGTTTAAGAACAAAATCAACAAAGTAATAGTTCACATATTTTCGTTCAATAGCTAAAATGACATCAAAAACCTTTAGAGAATGTTGATAGGGATTTGTTAATACCTTCAAATCCAGGAGGAATTTTAAAGACTCATGCTGTGTGACAATTCTACACATGGCTATGTGCTGCCATTTCTGACACTGGCTGAGAAGAATATGCCCTACCATTTACTTTATTGATAAAACATTTACTTAAATCTTTATTTTAATTATTAGCTACAAATTTTGAAACACAGCCAAATGGTCACTAGTTTAGAATTTATGATGACACCATTATTAGAAGTCTTTTTTTTCCTCTTGGGACAAAAATTAAGAAGTTTTTTCTTTGAAACTTCATTGTTAAAATGCTATTATTGGAAGATTTGCTAATTGAAAAGGTATTAAACTGGCCAGTCTGGTTGGCAGAGGCACAATGTCAGCTCAGAGACAACTCCTGGTTCCTGGGAAAGTAGCACAGAACATTAGAGCTGAACCGGAGCTTCCTCTATTTGGATTCCTAAACCTCACTGGGATGAAGCAGAGCCCCTTTGGGACCTCTCGGTCCCCTCAAGGAACAGAGCTGGTTATTAGTTGCCTGTTCACAGAGTGAATTTACAGAGGTCACCAACACTGTAGTGAGATGACATGCCAGAGGCCATCATTTTTAAGTCCCTAGAGTGTAGAAGATGCAAATGGATGTAGGCAGTTTGGTTACTTTGGGCTAAGGAGTTCTACCCATAGGACCACCTGACAAGACTTAACCAGGTTACAGGTGAGGAGTCTATGAAGGCTAGTGAGACCTCCCTCTCCCACCAGTGGCGTGGTTGTGAGCCAGAACAGGACATCTAGTCCACACTTCCTTCAAACCACATTTCAGACACTGTGGGGAGATGGACTCAGGAGGTCCAGGAAGGGGCCAACCTGTAACACTAAGACTTGACGGGCTAATTCAGGTGGGTTTGTGACACAAAAGGGTGGCAGCATGATGTCATGAGCACAACGAACAGTCTGCACTTAGACTAAGCACTTCCGTTTGGGGTAGGGAAACAAGGCTGGGAATGCAAACAGCCCGACCTTAATGCTCAGAGCCTTGAGTACCAGGAGAGAGTGGTCTGAAGGGCTTTTGACAGTTGGGGGGATGAGGGCAGGGCTCAGTTTTATTTCATCCAGCCATTGGCTCCTAGGCCTTAGGTGGTAAATTGTCACCTTGGACTGCTCAAACTATAGAAAGTTAGTGGAGTCATGATGAGACATGAGAGTCTTGCTGACTAAACAAAGTGCATAATTGAGGGACATCTCAGATTTATAATATGGTGTTCTCTCTATTTGCCTTCCTTATGGCACTGAAACTAAGTCAATAAGTGCTGCAGTCTCAGCTCCTTGGGAGGCTGAGGCAGGAGGATCGCTTGAGCCTAGGAGTTAGAGGTTGCTAAGAGCTATGAGGGTGCCACTGCACTCTAGCCTGGGCAGCAGAGCAAGACCCTGTCTCAAAAAAAAAAAAAATTGTTGGTCTGTTAGCTTTGTCCAGACAAAGGGATGTCCCTTAAGTCCTAAGGTGTGTACCACCCTGAGTCTGGCCAGGCCACTGGCCCCCCCTTTCAGGGTGCACAGGCAACACAAACATAAAGGGGTTTCCCACAGAGTTTCCTTCCAGAGCGCTGAGCAGCCAGAGGGAGTGGCCTAGCTGTAGATTTCTTTGGTGGCCATAGTCATCAGCTAGAAAGAGCACAGCACATGGGCTATTGAGCACATATGGCCTCCATAATAGTAAGAAACAGCCTTTCAAATATGACGTCCACCTGCAGATGCAGAGTAGGGCTCCAAGGGAATTCCCAATAACATTCAGATCCAAAGACATTGAAACTGAACTTTGTTCTTGGATGTGATTCTAAAATCGGTGCTGTAGGAGATCTGGGTTCCTGCTTTTATTTTATTTGCCAACTAGCTGTGTGACCCTGGACAAATTGCTCAATTGCTCTGGGTTTTAAGGTAGTCAATTTTTTAAAAAGTAAACTTTTTATTGAAGTATGATGCAAATATACACACACCCCCACAGCTACTGACCCATCCCCCTTAGGTGAATATCTCCATTTTCACAAGGTGAATGTCACAGCGTCACCAGGTACCCAAATAAAGAGAACATGACCAAGCACGCTGGTCATTAAACCTAAATATATTCTTTTCACTGCGAATTAGTTTCCTACATTTTGAATTTGACATAAATTATATGGAAACTCTGACTATATAGAACATCAGGGAAAGTCCTTCAAGGCTTCCCTGGAGCCATTCCTGACCATTCTCTGGGCAGGTCACGGCACACAGGCTCCTCGTTTGGTCTTCTCAGCAGAGGCTGGTGGACATAATGCCACAATCCCTGAAGAAGGGCATCTTTTACCCAAATGCCCTGGTGACCCACCACTTTTTTCTTTAGTGTCATCAGTGAGGGGTTGGCAAAGGGAGAGAGGGAAAGACAGACCCTGTGACTACTCCCTTTTCTTTTTGGAACTATCAGTGGTTCTGGAAATAGTGGCTTTAGAAAAAATAAAGTTGCCACAAAGAAATGATAAATGTTTAAAGTGATGGATGTGGTAATTACCCCCATTTGATCATTATACAGTGTATTCATGCACTGAAACATCACACTGTACCCCATAAATATGTACAATTATGTGTCCATTTTAAATAAAAGTTAACTTTTTAAAAAAGGAAAACTGCATGCTGGCAACGGGTGCTACAGCATGGTGCAAAGACAGGGCCAAGAGGATCTGGAGGCTGGCAATAAAAAGGAGTCTGGAGTGGAGGAGTGGACACGCTGACCCTTTCACCCTCACTGATACCTGGCCACCCATTAGGCCCATGCTCCGACCTTCGTGCATCCTACCAAGTGAAACGCAAGTTGGGTGCACCGTGAGAGCATCAGAAGAGAGCTCTAACTTTAGCAGACGTTTACTGAGTGCCTCCTGTGCCAAGTGCCACATAAATACAATAGGGACACAGAGTACGAAGTAAGTCTCTTCCCTCAACACACAAGAGAAGATTTAACATATGGGGGAGGATCATACTTTAGCTTTCAGGGAGAGGACGTACATACAAAGCTAACGATAATACAAAGGAGCCTGGGAAAGACGTGGGCTAGGGGACCCCATGAAGGAGAGATTGCGTCTCACTCAGGTGCATGTGGAAGGCTGCGCCGCGTGGGTGGGTTGGACCTGGAAGGCTGGATAAGACGTGGGTACCTGGAAATTGTCGGTGGAAGAATTTTTGGTGGGAGGAAGCAGCTCATAAATTCAATACCAGATTGTCTTAGCTGGCTTGGTATAACAAAATGCCATAGACTGGGTGGCTTAAACAACAGAAATTTATTTCCCACAGTTCTGGGGGCTGCAAGTCTAAGATGAGGGTACCAGCACGGGCAGGTTCTGGTGAGGACCTTCTTCCTGGTTTGCAGATGGTCACCTCCTCACCACGTGCTCAAATGGTATTTCTATAGAGAGAGCGCTCTCTTTTTGTTATAAGGCCACCAATTCTACTGGATTAGGGCCCATTTAACCCTAATTACCTTTTACAAACCCTGTCTCCAAGTACAGTCATATTGGGGGTTAGGGCTGTAACATAAGAATTTTGAGAGAACACAGTTCAGTCCACAGCATAACCCTTACTCTTTCCTCATCGCCCTCCACCAGAATCGCGCTGCGTTAGAAAGGCTGCTGCTGATGATCGGTTTCAGAGTTGAGTGGCTCCTCCTGGGCCAGTCGTCTCTCAGTGGCCATTAAGTCATGAAGTTGGCAAAAGAGTGCTGGTGTTAGATAGCCCTGGGCCCTAGGCGTGGGTCTGCCTTTGATCTGCTATGGTCACTTAACTAATTTGAGCCTTAGGGTCTTTCTATAAAATGGGGGTAGGTGGCAGCCTTCAGGGTTTGGATGAGGATCCAATGAGACATTGTCTGAGGCTGTAAAGTATAAAGCAATGTGAGCTGTGAGTTTGGTTAGCTCAGCAGTTCTGCTGCTCCAAGCGTCCTGCCAGATGAGACTTCCACACACAGGCAGGACCAGAGGCCCCTCCCACTGGGAGGCCTTGCGTCCTCCTCCTGCACCTCCGTAAGGGCTACTCTTCAGAACAGAGGGACTGGCAGAGGTAGACCCTGCTCTCTGGCTGGGACTCATCAGCAAGCTTCATGTCACCTGGGAAGCCACTGTTGCAGTCTCTCCCTGACCCTGTCTGCACAGGAGAGAGCTATGCAAACAGTGCTGAGGCTGCCAACCGGGATCTTGCGGTGGTGGAGTAGGAAATGCATTCTGACAACTCTGAAAAGAAAATCCCAGCACAAGCATGATCCAAGAAACACAGGTAAGTGGTACAGAGAAACAGAGGCCTAGCCTCCCGTGTGTATGCGTGTTTTGACACTGTTGTGCTACACTTGTTAACCTGAAAATTGAGCAGGAGCTAACAGGCTGGTGTTGTGGGTTCCTGATTCGGACCCAGGATGAGTTTCTCTTGAAACACTTAAGGAAATCCTTAAGCCGAGGAAGTCTTCCCAGGCAGCACAGGCAAAAACAGTCTTTCCTTTTCAACCCAAAGACATGGCAGCAAGTGTGTGTAGCTTGATTTCCAGTCCCGGAAGGGCAGGAACTGTGCCTTTTCCTCGTGTGTCTTCCATTGCTCTGCTGGAGGGCGAGGCACAGAGAAGGTCCTCAAAGTCACTGGAGTGAATGAAACAATGTGGCAGCGGGCCCCTAGTTAACAAGGCACTGGTGCCTTGCCTTGGGGAAAAATCATACCACGCCTCTTCTCGTGAGGTATAGATGCCACTTTCTGAATGAGGCCTCAGTGGTGTCCACGTCATGTTGCCTTAGGTCTGCATATCTGGTACCTAACCAGTGGATTTTGTGATAAGCTGTTTTCTATCCTGGAAGGAAGTTGGGATTGGGATCCCAACGGTCCTGGGTACCAGCTCAGAGATCCCTGGCCTGGTTACAAGGAGAGGTCTGGAAAAGATCCTTCCCCTTCCATAGGTGTGGGCAACACTGGCGTCTCAGTTAATCTGAAGGAATTCAAGGTGTTCTAGGACACTGTGCTGCAGGCCTCCGCCACACCCACCGCAGCAGCAAGCCTATCAGTGGCAGAGACAGCTCGCCATGGGCTGTGCCTTCTCCCTATGTTACCTGAGTCTCTGAACTCTGAGGTAGGTAAACAGGGATATATGATGGGGAAACTATGCTCAAAAAGCTCGAGAGACTTATCCCAGGACCCCACCTAGTCATTGGTAGAGCTGGCTTAGAAAATTTCCACCACTCTGAGTGCCAGCTTTTTTCTCACCTCCCAGGCCCATCCAGGGCTATAAGATTCACGAGGCCACCCCTTCCTGGGCAAAGGGGCTCTCTGTTGCCAGACCTAAGCTTACTCCCATGACTGGCCACCAGTCAGCTTCTTGCATGACTTTGCCAGCCCAGATGAAGATGAGGATGACATACTGTCATTCTAAATAGACTAAACCAACCGACACACAGAGATTAAACTAACACAAAAGGCCTTTCTTCAAAAACCTATACTGTTCTTGGCTTGGTATCAAATAACCAGTTCTTGGCTAGGTGCTGGGATGTGCCAAGGGTTTGTCTCAAATTAATCAGATGTAAGAACTTGAAAGAGAGGGTTGGTGCTGGGGACAGATCTCAGGAATGAGCTGTTGGAACATGTGACTCCAAAATGAGCACCGTCTCACTGTGGCCAGGTAGTTGGCTGCCTTCCGGAGCAGCCTTGACAGGTTTTGAGTGCCTTGCAAACCTGGTCTTATATTTTTGAAACAAGTAATATCATGTTAAATATATTTATAATATTAATACTTGGTATGCTCTGTATAGTTTTATCCAAAAGTTAAGTTTCAAACAAACAAAAAGTGGAGCTAGAGTACTCAGTGGTCATAAGTCTGGTTTAAAAATGCAATAGGCCTGGGGGCAGTCTGCACATTTCACATCTATAAAATGATAACTATCACATTCACTCCATGGGATTCCAAGGAGAGGGGCTAGGAAAGCCTGTCGAGAGTCTATAATGTTATATAAATGTAAAACATCCTGATTCTTCTCGCCCAGAGGGATCCTTTCCTCCAGCTGTGGCCACCTGGAATGTAGCCATCCACCAGGAAAGGATCAAGCAGGCCTCTGAGCAGAGAGATCAGTGCGTTTGTCAACTGTGTGCTGAGCACCTACACTGGCCAGGCGCGGGGCGAGGCACTGGGAATGGAGTGCTGACCAAGGCAGAGACATCTCTGCCCCCACGGTGTGCCCAGACTTTCCACAAATCCACACCAGTTACGCTCAGGACAGTTCTGCAAGCTCCAACTCAGTGCCAATTCACATTTCAGATGCAAGTCTAATAAAAGTGGGCTTTCTTGCCTATAGTAGATTGGAATGAGCAAATTAGAAAGACAGCCGGGTTACGTAAACTGACAAGAGGAAGAAGCATCAGCTGACACTAATAAATGAAGGAGTGGGAATTAAAATTATTTCAAGCAGAAATGAGAATTCAAAAAGGTGCCCAGAACCATTTGGCATAAGAGTTAGGTATCTCTACCCTTTTCAGTTGGTCTAAAGAGTGTTACTATATTGTAGTAAAATATCTTATGAATTATAACCAATTACCTTTGCTTAGTATACTACACTTAAAAATTTGCTTCCATATACACGATAATCCTCACGTGCCTTAAGACAGTAGTAGGAACTCATTTTTTAAGGCATCAAAAAATATAAGGCGAAAAATTGTATAATATTATAAACATGATCAGAAATAGTTGTTCAACACATACTGTGTTTTATTTATTTATTTATTTATTTTTTGAGACAGAGTCTCGCTTTGTTGCCCGGGCTAGAGTGCCATGGCATTAGCCTAGCTCACAGCAACCTCAAACTCCTGGGCTCAAGTGATCCTTCTGCCTCAGCCTCCCAAGTAGCTGGGACTACAGGCATGCGCCACCATGCCTGGCTAATTTTTTTTTCTATGTATTTTTAGTTGTCCAATTAATTTCTTTCTATT
>CAUYRT010033953.1:0-19863 GCA_963574885.1 Lepilemur ruficaudatus
ACCCATAAAGTGAGATAGGAAAATAAAGGTATATTTTACCATATGTAAATTACCCATGATTGATCAATAAACTTTATTTTAAAATTTTTTCTTGGTTGCAAATTACACTTCCTACTAATTTTTGTTAGTAGGAATAGCACACCACTCTTTTTGTTAAAAGAATAGCACATCACTCTTTTTTTCTTCCTGTAAACGGTTTGACCTTATTATTCCAACAATATTGGACCATTTGAAACAAATGGGCCAGGTAAAAAAGCTGGATAGATGGGTACCACATGAATTAAATGAGCATCAGAAGCTAAATTGTCTTGAAGCATGCCTTTCTTTGCTTTCGTGACATAAAGGCAAGCCATTTCTACACTGTAGTATTACATGTGATGAAAAATGGATTCTTTTTGACAATCGCAAGTATTAGGCACAATGTTTGCATAAAGATAATGTGCCAAAACACAGTCCGAAACCGAATATTCATCAAAAAAAGCTAACGGTGTCTCTCTGGTGGTCCTGTGCAGGTGTTATCCACTACAGCTTCATGAAACCTGGTCAATCCATTACAGTGGAAGTCTACTGCAACCAACTAGATGAAATGATGAGGATGCTTGAGATTAACCAGCTGAGATTGGTCAATAGAGACAGGCCAATACCCTTGCAAGACAACACTCAATCACATGTTGCACAAACAATGCTGTTCAAACTATAGAGGCTGGACTTGGAAACTCTTTGCCATCCACCGTGTTCACCAGACCTTGCACCAACTGACTCCAACTTCTTCCAGGCTTTGGACCACTTCTTGCAAGGAAAAATATTCAATTCTCCTCATGCTGTGGTAAATGCCTTTTGTGATTTCATTGCCACTGGCTCTCCAGGCTTCTTCGCTGCTGGCATAAACAAGCTACCGTTAAGATGGCAAGACTGCGTGGATAGTTTAGGCACATACACTGATGAATTGTACTGCACATTTCATATTTAGTGACCTAACAGCCACAGCTGAACTCAGTGCTAAGGTCATCCCAGTCCAAGCACGAGAAATGTCAAGGGAGAAGCCTCCAGGTAACTCCAGCCCCCAGCCATTCAAGTCACCAGCAGCCATTCAAGTGCTGAGGCATCAGGCATCACGGAGCACAGACAAGCCATCTCCACTGTGCCCTATTTATTGTGACCTACAGTATCTAGGACCAGAATAAAGTGGTTATTGTACAATGGTGTTAAGTCATTAAGTTTTGGGGTAGTTTGTTATGCAACAGTAGGTAACTATGAACACACATAGGACAAAAAGCCAAAAATCACACCAAAACAAAATAATCAGGGGATATTTTAGATTGAAGGAGACTAAAGGAACCTGAAAACCAGATGCAAAACGTAATCTTGATCTCATCCTAGGTGGGGATGACTCTAAAGAAAATACTGGGGACAAAAATTTTAAAAATAAAAACTTGCGTGAGGGGGAGAAGCAAAATTTTTTTAAAAAGTTAATTGATAGAGAAGGAGAGAGCAAACATAGGCTCTGGAGTCATGCAGCCTGGGTTCAGACTGTTGCTCTTTGCATTACTAGCTCTGAGGTCACTGGTAGATAAACTCTGCTTCCATTTATAGGATTGCTAAGAGCCCTTAGTTATCTGCCTGTTGTAGGAATTAAAAGAGATAGTATACCATATGCAAAGTGGTTAGAACAGTTCCTAGCACACAATAAATTCTTAGCAAGTGTCATTACTAATAGTGATTATTTCCAATGTAAAGAAAACTATTAATACTATGAATCATGATGGAATGAACCATTATGGAATTATGGAGCAGCCAGCTGCTCCTTGTCTTCCTCCCAACTTCTGTGTTTGCTTTTAACATCCCGCTCTCTCTGCAGAATGGTTTGACCTCCTTCTGCATGTTCATGTCTGACCCTGCTGCCTAGACTCTCATGACCTTTTGTGTTTTCTGTTCAGGCAACCAGTCCAGACTCTTTAGTGTTTCTCAATCTCACTCCCAAATACCAAGGAGAGAGATTTTGATTAATAGATTTTAGGTCATCTGAAAACCCACATCCAGTCAGCTTTAGAGACAGGCTGAATAGGGTCTCATAGTAGTAGAAACACAGTGGTTGAAATCCAAGTTCTCTTAGAAAGGTAGCACCAAGCAAGGGGAAATGGGTCAGGCAGACACTTTCTTAAGTAGAAGATGATTTTAATATATGGGCTGGCTGTGGAAATAAAATGATTTTCATTTTGTGGCCATGGAAACTATTTTAATTGTGAAAATTAGAGTTGTATCCTACGTTTAAAAATTCAAAAGAATATAGGAAATGACCTAGTGAAATTAGGAAACCAGGGCTTAAAGAAATGTCTTGCTCTTCTAATTCTGCCATTTTTTAATTCTTCCCAAACTGCAATAAAATTATCGTTAAGAAGGTGTTGCTCCTCTCCTCCAAAGCTAGCAGGCTGGGAAAGGCAAAAGGAGAGTGTGTTGGCAAAATCATTTTATGTTTTATAAGACAAATGTTGTATTTGTGGAACTAAGTCATTAGAAAATGATAATAAAACTAGAATGATATCTTAAAATTAATTTAAGTGCCTAAGTATTGCAGGAATATATTCTTGTAAAAACTCGGGTAACACATACACTGCAGACACACAAGGATAGTCCACAAATTCGATGTGCACAAAATTAAATCTCTATTTTACAGCTGTGCACACTTTTCTGTTCTCTGATGGTCTGTTTCACCAATCATTGGGAAAATTAATGCAGTCACGTCTACTGGATTGAAGGATATGAGGGACTTAAATCTTTTATTATATAGCCAAGTAACCCTCCCACATTTTCATAGATCTTGTCAAATTGCCAATTCACACTTCCAGTGAGTGAACGAGAATATCTATTTCCCCATGTCTTTGCCAAACTAGATGCCTTGAATCACTTTAATTTTGGCAACCCACGTGTCCATTGAGTTTAATTCTATTCCGGTGATTATTGAGGACTGTGAGCCTCTTTTGTTTGTTTAATTCTCTTCTGTATTTGTCTTCTCTGCAATGACTATGTATATCATTCACACATTTCTCTACTGTGCTCTGTCCTTTTCTTGCTGATTTGTAGATGCTCTTTGTAAGTTCTGGGTATTAATTACTTTTTTATTATATATTGTGAAAGGGTGTTTTCAAAAAGAACACGTTTGATCCTAAAACAAACAAATAAACAACCTTATCCACAAGAAGTTGAGAAGATGGGCAGAAATTTGTAAGAGATTTCTTAAGAGAGGTTCTGCCCAGTGTGAGTTCCCCTGTCCCAGCATTTGTCTCATTGTAACCAGGAAATGTGTTTCCCTTCTATTCATATTTAACAAGTGACATTCTCCATGGGGTCACAGTTGAGGGAAAGCAGACTGCTGTCTGCCTCTTGTTCAAGATGCCTAGAAGGTGAGCGACGACTAGAGAGAGAGGGTAAAGGACTGCATTTGGAAGGTAGCAATTTTCCCACACACAGTGGGTATAGGAATGTGGGCATCTTTCCCAACTGTGCCCCAAACCCTCTGGGTGGATGTGGAGACTCCAACAACAAGAGTAAAAGGAATGGCCCACCTGTGAACTGGAGGCATGAACCAGAGAGGCACAGATGCTGTGGTTGGGGTTGGAAGAGGCCATTGGGACATCTGAAGACCCCACCAAGTTTCCACATGAGCGAGTCCCCTTAACCTTCAGCCAGGCCAAAACACAAGAAGTCAGCTACCTGACAGAGCCCATCCCCAGCTAAGTGCGAACTTTTCAACTTTAGCCTTTTACCTCCTCTTCTTTCTCCCCACCCTTTTCTGTCAGGTAGGGTAAAACCACAGCTAGGAAAAGGATATGAGATAAGAAGAAATAAAAGAATAAACAGAAGCCAAGTGGATCCCCTTCCCTAAAGGCTGGGGGCCCCACAAAATGCAGCACAGAGCTAGAGAGAAGGAGGAGAAATCTTGTCTCAGAAGGATGTTTGAAGTGTTAATTAACGTCTTGAACTTAAATGAGGGTGTGTTTTTGTTGTAACATGAACATAGTACAGAAAAGTCATGGGGCCTGCTGAAGGTTTCTACTTAATAATTTTTAGGATGTCTGTTAGAATTCACAAGTAAAGTTTCTTTTTGTTACATCCCATGCATCATACATTGATTAAAACACACAGCAAATATGTTTTCCCAGTCTGTCCTTCGGCTTTCTTTATGTCATAGCACATTTATAGACATTCTTAGTTTCAGTTGCCAAATTCATCTATCATTAAAAACACCTTCTTACCCTAAGATTATGAATATATTCTACAGTGAGCAAAGGCATATATGTTGCTGTTTAACACTTGCCTTTTATATTACTTAAAATTCATATATTTAATGTGTGTTTATAGTACTCTAAATCTACACAGAGATATTAAATATTGCACAAAAATAGAGAAAAAGGTTTCTGTCTTCTAGGAATTCATAGTACCTTGAAGTTATCTGACTCACAATTATATTTGCATGATAAAGGATAATTTAAAAGTATACAAATCAAAGTGTGAATAACGGAATACTAAAAAGATCCCACAACATGCAAGAATTGACTGCCTATTTGTGAATTCTATTGCCATCTAGTGGCAAAAGTCTTAAAAACCAGCTAAAACCAATCAGCAGGAACCGTTTCAGAACCCCATCTGCCTGGAAGCGTTCAATCTTCCTCTCAGGAATTGGATGCCATAGAATGCAATTTTCTCTCTTTGTTCTTGGCCAGTATACAGTAGAGTGAATGGCGTGGGAGTTAATATTAATTTTTTAGTTATGACTTCCTTATTTAACCTCTCGAAGAAGGGTGTGGAAGGAAATCACGTCAATGGAATATAAAATGTGTTTATGCATCATTTCACTTGGTGAAAAACCTAATTAATCATCCCTTTAGGAACAATTTTCACTTTCCTCTTAGCACATCAAGGGTAATTGTTGCTTCAGAAATAATTTCTATGATATTTTCTTTTAAATAAAAATGCAAAAATTATCTATGATAATTTTCTTTAAACTATATGAAGGTATAGGGAATTTGTTCTAAGCTTTGTTTCCCTGATTTTGATAGCACCTAGAAGAATGATAATTATATTTAGCAAAAATCAGAAACCTGAAGAAATAAAATAAGAATCAACTCTTGCTTTTAAGGTTATTTTGGCATAATAGCCGTAAGACATACCAGTTAAACTTTGGAAAACATGGAAGCCTTAACTGGACCTTGTGGAAAAGGCCATGTGTGTGAGAGAGAATAAATGAGTTTATATTAAAGTTTTCTAATTTATGTTAAATACGTAAGTGCATGTATTGATCATTGTAAATTATTTTTTAAATTAATTTGCTGAATATAAAACAAGAACTGCATAGGACATAAATTTATTTTTGACTTGGCCTTAATGTTCACATAGATCACATAGATCCTGTCTAAAAGACAGGTTAAATAAGACAGATTGTGAATTTGCATTGAGAGAAAAATGCAGAAATGTTTGGTTTGGTTTAGCTGGGTGCAAGAGTTAAAATACCCATACATCCCAATTCTTGGGACACTATTACTATTTCATAGTAAACTCCTCTCTTATGTTATCCCCCGTTATTTCACTCTAGATTTCATTTTGTTTCTTATTTATTTTCACCCCAAACTCCTTTCAGGATCCTCCCTTTGCTGTTTCTACTTCTACTTATTTGTATCCAACATCTACATAGTATCCACCACTTTTTTGTTTCCATTTTTTCTAGCAATAGAAAACCAGGTTGCCTCCTACTTTTGGAACTGCAAGTAATGCTCAGGTAAGCATCTTTGTATGTGGCTCTCATGCAGAAATTTCCCTAATTTATATTCTCAGGGGCATTTTATAGGAATTTTACAGGTATAACTTCATAAAGCAAGGAATGATTTCTCTTCAGAATACTGCACCGCCCAAAATTCTGCCTGGAGTGCAGGGAGCTCCCATGGCTCCATGGCCTTGCTAACATTTAGTATTATGTGACTGTGGCGAATCTTCTTTGCCAAAAAAGATAGGGTCCTTCTTGCTCCACTTCATTATTCTTAGTGCCAGGGTGGTAAAATATCCCTTCATAAACCTGTTAGCCACTTTTGTTTCTATTGTGAATTGCTTATTCATATATTTTGCCTATTTTTCTATTGGGCATCTATTTTTTTTATATATTTGCATATTATTGATAGTAACATATTAATATATTAGAGATTTTTGGCAGAGCATTTAACTTTGTCTATGATGTCCTACATTGAACAAGAACTCTTAATTTTATTGTTGGCAAATTTGGTTTGTGTTTTTTTTTTTTTTTTGGAGTATTTCTTAAGAAGTCCTTACTCACCCCAACGCAGTTGGTCATGTAGTGCGAAGAAAGAATCCAACTTTGTTTCTATGTGTTTATCCAGTTTTAGCAAAGTTATAACTTCTAGTACAAAAGGCATCATTTCCTTGCTGATTGGAAGAGCCATTGCTAACCTGTACCAAGTTTCCATATGTACATGGGTTTGTTCCAGAACTATTTTTTGTTACTATGGCTGTGTAGCATGTCTTCATTTCTGCTGAAGTTGGATTTTACCTAGAGCCCAGATTCCTACTCTGGGGAGAACTTGTCTAGAACAGAGCTTCTGTGCAAACAACAGAAGCGTGGTTAGAAAGGCAAAACCACCAAAAGGCCCTGAGCAGTAAAAGATTGGAAACTTGGATATTTTCCCAAATTTTCATAAAAGTTATCATAGTGCTCATGAAGTATTTAATTTTAATATTATAAAGTGCCCAAATGTCATATAAACTCAGATTTAAATTACTTCTTGTTTTAAATCATCACTGCGCTCCTCATTTTTGATTGGTTTTTTTTTTATTTACTGTGCTTTAGTGTCATTTAAATTTTTAAAAAATCTTTTTTTTTTTCTGATCCCACTCACTTTTCCCTCTTCATGAATTCACCTGTTTCCTAAATGTACCATTTGCATTGCTTTCTCTATTAGGCTCTCTTTATGTTTTCCTCCCAAAATCTACCATCTCCGTTCTCTTTAGAAATTAAATCTTGGGTGGGTTTTTTTTTTTCAAGGATCATTACTTGGTTTTTGTAAATCCTGCTTCGTTTTTATTAACTGCATGAAAATCCTTTCCAACCTACATTTTAAAATGAGAAGAAAGAGAAGGTTTAATTTAAAAGAATACAAGATGTGCCTGGACTCTCCTGTGATCCCAGAAGTAAGGACATGCTCAGAGAAGGATGTGGACATGTCACCAGGACACGGGCACCAAATTGAAAGGCTCCCTGTGGCTAAAGCTAGCACAATTTGAGCAACCAAATAAATGATAGTTTTGTATTATAACCCAGAGAATAAAAGAAATATCCATGCACTCATGCAGAGGGAATATTTGAATAAATTAATAAATGGGCAAGAATGAAAAGCTCTACCAAAAAAAGAATTCTAATTAACAAATTTGAAGGAATGAGGGAAACAGAAAATCACCACTAGGCCAGCAGCAGAAAAATAACTGTTGCAGACAAGATCCACCAATAAACATTAACCTTTGTAGGCAAATGTTTGAGAAGCAGAATATGTGCCTAGTCTCAAATTGCTTTCCCCAAAAAGATATAAATTAAATACAAAAGCAGAAGCAATAACTTTAAAGTGCAAAAACCTGGCAGGCACCTCCTTCACCAAGGGAACAAGGATAACATTCATTGGGAATAAGACACATTTTCACTTGATAGGATGTGCTGAGAAGGACACGGTATCACTTCCGTGTTGTTCTTGCCAAAAATGCGGAACCTCAATCTAATCATGAGAAAACATTAACGTCAACCAATATCAGGGAGAGTCTACCTGCCAAGGTCATAAGGAACAAGGAAAGACTGGAACTCTAGCAGGTTGGAGGAGACCAAGCAGACATGACAACTAAGTGTGATGTAGGATCTTGGATTTGATTTTGGAACAGGAAAATGAATCCTAGTGGAAAAACTGGTAAACTTCAAATGAGAAAGCTTAGTTAATAATATTGTACCGGCCGGGTGCGGTGGCTCACGCCTGTAATCCTAGCACTCTGGGAGGCTGAGGCGGGTGGATCGCTCAAGGTCAGGAGTTCAAGGCCAGCCTGAGCAAGAGCGAGACCCTGTCTCTACTAAAAATAGAAAAAAATTAATAGGCCAACTAAAAGTATATAGAAAATATTAGCCGGGCATGGTGGCACATGCCTGTAGTACCAGCTACTTGGGAGGGTGAGGCAGGAGGATCACTTGAGCCCAGGAGTTTGAAATTGCTGTGAGCTAGGCTGACACCACGGCACTCTAGCCCAGGCAACACAGTGAGACTCTGTCTCAAAAAAATAAAATAAAATAAAAATAATAATAATACTGTATCAACAATGTTAATATCCTTGCATTGGCAATTATTAAATGCTAACATTAGAGGATCCTGGAGGGGGGCCATATGAAAACTATATATAATTATTTTTACATTTCTTTTAGTCTAAAATTATTTAAAAATAAAAAGTTATATATATATGTACATTTATCAAACATTGCTTTTTTTCTGACTTACGTTCTATGCTGGTGTTAACTCTTATTATCTTTACTTATCAGTAAAGAAAAGACTGCTTACTTTTTCATGCACCTTAAGCTGAGCTCCACATTTTTACTCTAAAAATAAGAGCAACAGCAACAACAACAAAACACTGGAACTTCCTAAATATCTCATCTATTATCTGTAAATACGCAGCATGTTTTCTTGCCCATACCAGAAAACTAAGAAGGAGGTTACAGTTTAGAATTTTGATGGTTGCTCTAATGTTCTATCAGTTTTTGAGAAACTGATAAAAAAATATGATGAAAATATTACACACCCCTCCCTAAATGGGGCACACTCCATCCTTTTGGCCTAGGAATGACTTATTCTGTGATGGTGGTACTGTGTCAGCTCCAAAATGCTATCACTGCTAAGGTTGAGATTGCCCAAATACACTAATGACACAGGTTTTTTGTTGTTGCTGTTTGGTTGGGTTTTTTTGATATTGTTAAGAAACTATATGAGGGTCACCTAATCCTTAGGGAAACCTGTTAGTATCACAAAAAGAAAAAAGAATAACGCATTGCTAAGGTCTCTTTTAACAAGTTTGTGCTGGTGATGCAAGCTGATCCAATGACCCAGCCTTATTTTATCATAACAGTAATAATAACAGTAAATAATATTTACATAGAGCTTTAAACTATTTCAGGATTTTCTCATGTATTACCTCATTTGAGCCTTGGCTTGGGATGCCATCACAGTGAGTTCATTCCAGGATAAAGCCAATTAATCTTTTCTGGTAATATCCAAATTCATGT
The DNA here is from genome assembly GCA_963574885.1 of Lepilemur ruficaudatus. Classification (NCBI taxonomy): domain Eukaryota; kingdom Metazoa; phylum Chordata; class Mammalia; order Primates; family Lepilemuridae; genus Lepilemur; species Lepilemur ruficaudatus. The sequence continues at coordinate 9,314 of CAUYRT010033953.1, forward strand.
ATTTAGGGGTCCCAGCAACAATCCCTTCTCCCACAGAGGGCAAAGGGCACGTAAGTAAGTTGATTCTCAGAACCAGCCTTCAAAAGCCCATTGTCCTCTGGAGTAAATAGACCAACATTAATGACCCTTGATTATGTATCTAATTAAATTTTTGGCAGTAAACAAAAGAAAACTAAATTAGATTGTTACTATGAAGTGGCACAACAGTGTTCACTCTGATTTTTCTATTTTGAGAAAAGTCAAGAAAAGAATTATTACCACTGTTAATAAGTAAGCTGTTTTCCATTTTTTTTTTATTATGATGTAACCAAAGTAGCCTAACAGGAGCTTAGGCTTTCCTAAAATGGTCTCAATTTTTACTTATCATCATACTATTTTTTCAGCTATCACTAAATGCTAATGATTTTCAAACATATTTCTCCATTGTTTGGAATCACATTACCAATAGCCTGTGATCATCTCAAACTTAATGTCATCAGAACCCAGCGCCTGTCTCCCACTTCTTGTCACAATCCTCTTCTTTTCCTCTCTGCTCTGTCTTGGCAGTACAGTCTCACAGTCCATGAACAATTCTTTCCATTCATTCTTTTCCTAAAATTGATCAAAATTTATCTCAGTAACCTATTTTTATTTTTTATAATGACTTTTTTAAATTGTGGTAAAATATATATAACATGAAGTTTGCCACTTGAATAGTTTTTAAGTGTACAACTCAGTACCATTAATTATATTCACAATCTTGTTAATTTTGTTCCCATGAACCAACCTCTCCCATCTCCTCTCTCCTCTACCTTTTCCAGCCTCTAATAAAAATTCTCTCGACTTCTATGACCTCAATGTTTTTTAGCTCCCACATATGAGCGAGAAGTAGTATTTATCTTTCCGTGCCTGACTTCTTCATATTTCGTTTAACATAATATCCCCCTGGTTTATCCATGTTGCCACAAATAACAGGATTTTACTGTTTTTTTTAAGGCTGAATAGCATTCCATTGTGTATGTACGTCACATTTTCTTTACCCATTCGCATGTTGGTGGACATTTAGGTGAACTCCGTATCTTGGCTATTGTGAATAGTCCTGTGACAAACATGGGATGTGTAAAATATTGCTGATTACTAAAGCTAGGTGATTACTAAAGGAGATTTTTAGGTGTTCAAAGAATAAATATACCTAATCTATTCTTAATTTTAATCATATCCCTAAGAGGTAAATAGGATAGCTATTATATCCATTTGTGAAGACTAGCATTGTTGAGACCTCTATGTATCAGGCATGAAACATTGTTTATTTGGCCATCACACACACAAAAAAAGGCCAGATAAGCATATGGGATGCAAATGTTATTATGCATGTCCTCAATTCCCTGGGAGCCACCTTCCAGAAGCTCAGCTACCCACCATGTCTCAGTCACCCCCGTGCCATTCCAATTCTGCTTTGGCTCATGCTCACCTCCTGGGGCTGACAGTTACTTGTCCCTTGAGTGCTGGAAGCTCCCCCGTGGCCACCACAAAGTAGCCAGGCAGATCCATCTTGAGTTCTGACTCCTCTAGCCACTTGAGGACTTTAATGAAACATCACACGCCAGGGCTTGGCATGTGGCATTCCAAGAGGCAGCGGATGGGGCCAAAGGATACCTCTAGGCAGTGTGTGGAGTTAAAGTCCATTGAGGCAAAATCTTTGGTCAGTGGAAAAGAGGAGACATGTGAAGCTCAGCCAGCTGTGCTCCCTGTTCCTCCTCCTTCTGGTGGACTGATCTGATGCATGGATTCTCTTTTCAATGATCCAGGAAATCTTGTGCCAGGTGGACACATCTGCTGATTGTCACTGCTCCAGATCTCTTGTGCCTCCCCTCTGTTTCCCTTGCTCTTGCTGCTCCAGATTTTTATCCCTATGCCTCAAATTAAGTACAAGTGGTGCTTTTAACCTGGCCATAGGTTTTATTTTCTGGGGAATCTGTACTAAAACTGTTGGCATTGATATTCTCATTTTACAGACGGGGATAATATTAGTGAAAATCAGAGAAGTTGAGTCACGTAAATAGCAACGACAGGCCAGATCCAGTCCAGGGTCAGTCTGGCTTTCTTCACCATACAATACTGTACCTGCACCCAAGACAAAAAAATGATGTCTTGCTTAAGGCGATAAAGTGACAAAGACAGGATGGTGTTGTCCTGAAGCCTCTGCTTTAATTCAGGAAGCACAATAAAATACAAATGGTCAAACTTAAAAATGGTAATGTCATTAATTCATTCAGAAAGCACATAAAATTATGAAATCCACTCATATATTTCAGGAGTTGGAGGGGGAGGCTTTTGTTAGGCAGGGCTCCAAAACCAAACAAGAATCTGTAATGTTCTTAGCCAAAGGATTTTAATCTTGTCACATTCTCCTGCTCAGTTCCAATCTTCCCTGTGCCAAATATTCCATTACCAAAATTAAATTGGCAATGGTTAAGCATAGCATGGAAGCATTTTCCATGAATATGGACAAAATTAGCATCCAGAAATATTGTGTTGTACTGGTTATAAATTGCATGCTTCTACTTTATTACTTTTGCTAATTGCATTTATTTAATCTTTTTTAATTAGTTCATTCATATGGAACAGAAGGATATGCAGTTTAAATTCTCCATTTTACCCTGATCCCACCTCTTCAGCTTCCCCAGAATACTGTCACCTATCCTTCTATGAGGAAGGAGTTAAGTTAGCTGCCTGAGATCTATTCACTTCCTTCATAGGGGATATGCCCCCAGGGGATCTGATCTAACCTTCAAATCATCTAGACTTCAAGATAAATACACCTATTAATATTTGTAGGAGGAAGTGGCATTGTCTCTGAAAGGCTATTAGGAGGCTGTCCCTGGCTAAGGATAGCATGTAGTAAATAGAATCCTGAATCATTGGGGTGGGGCTCTCAGCAGCATGCTCAGGTAGGCTAGGCTTGGGCTATACCTGGGTGTAAAATAGAAACGCTTCACATTCCTGTGAACCTCACCTAAAGACTGTCTGTCTAGGGGATGGTAGCTGTGGAGCCATGGGAACTTTGCAGGCCTTTCTCTGGATCATCTGAGCATTTGCCATTCTTAATAACTCCTGATGTCGGGAAATACCTCTCTGATTCATGACAGTGTCTATGTTATCTCAACTTCTAAAGGACGTCTAAACTTATATGTAAATACATACTTCTATTCTTTTTCCAACGTTTTTATACCAATGTATATTATGCACACTTTTCTGTAACTTGATTTATTCCTGTCAATTTGAAAATCTAAAAAAAGCCAAAAAAAGAAAAAAAAGACAAATGGGGAGGGAATCACTTAAAATACCACCAATATTTGTTTTTGTGTTTTTTACATTTTTTGCATTAAGGAAAAATTTGTGGGGTGGGGGTGAACGAAATGAATACAACCTGCTTTGGCAGGGATGAATGGAAACGGGCACATTCGTACATTGCTTATGGGAACATAAAATGGAGACCATCTCTATGGAGGACAGTTGCTATGGAGGGCCGAGGCTGTCAAAGTTAGAAATGCGTATTTACATTAAGGCAGCAAATCTACTTGTAGAAAACTATTCTGTAGATGTACTCACCCATATGCAATGTAGTGTATATACAAGGTTATTGATTGCAACCTTGTTTACAAGAGTAAAAGTTTAGAAATAACCTAAATGTTATCAATGGAAATTGATTTAATTATCCATAAAGCATTAAAGAAGCTCTCTATGTACTGATGCAGTATATCCACAAACTATATTAGTTACAGCACACACTACAATACTTTTTATTAATCACTATGAAATTGTTGGTGTATATCTTTCAAGGATTTTTTCTTTGTGATCAAGCATACTTTTTTCCAATATCATATCATACTAAACATGTTATTTTATAACCTAATTTATTATATTCTCCAATATGATCAACATTAATCTCATGTTAATAAATGTCAACAATATGAATTTTCAAATGCTTTAAAGTTAACATACAAATACAGAAAAGTATACAAACCACAAGGATATAGCTCAATGATTTATCACAAAGTAAACAAACCCACTTCAGAGCACCTGTGGCAACTTCTACTACCGTCTCCTGACTTGTTCATGAATCCGTAATCAGCCCTGTTTGAAATAGAATCCCATATTAACAAATGGAAGTGTTCTGCATCTATTCTGAATTTTGTATTTTAGAGACTGCAAAATATTTTCCATTAGCAATATAGAGTCAGTTATGGCTTTAATGTCTAACAATTAATCAACTGCAACTTCTTTTACTAAGCTCTTCTTACTAAAACCTCAGCTGATCATTTGCAGATCTGAGCTTGTGAGGTGTCTATGACTTGATACATGTAAAGCTGAAATTATCCATTTAAATTCACATGACTGAAGGTCATAAAGACCTGTAATGAATTAACCAGAAAACATTTTCAAATATCTTTTATATGGTTGACACTGAACTATATGCCCACCTACAAATTTTATTTTTCAGTAAATTTTCAACAAGGACATTTGTAAGTCACCTTAAAGATGGTGATTTGGAAGAAGTCATTAAGAATCGTGTCTAAATACTAAATGATGCTTTAAAAACAGTAAATTTTCTGAAAATTATGTTTCATGGAAACCAAGTATTCTATAGAAAATTGATAGGTGCTCTGTTGAAGAAAAAATTCAATCAAATGAAAACATTTTTCTTAGAAAAACCTTCAGAAATATAAGTTAAAATTACTAAATATGTACGTATAACTGCTCTTGTTAGCATGTCATAATTTGCCTTTATAAATGGTGTGGTCTATCAGTGTATGACAGGAAATCCATGAGGCTCGTGTGTATCAGTCTCCAGCCTCCTCCTTGGTTGCTGAAGTGATGTCAGCCTCGTCTCCTCCAGTAGTTTCTTCTCCTCTCCCATCAGTTTTTGTTGTTGTTGTTTTGAGACAGACTCTTGCTCTGTTGCATGGGCTACAGTGCAACGGCATGATCATAGCTCACTGCAACCTCAAACTCTTGGGCTCAACCTGCCTCAGTCTTCCGAGTAGCTGGGACTACAGGTGCATGCTGCCACAGCTAATTTTTCTTATGTTTTGTAGAGACTGGGACTCGCTTTTGCTCAGGCTGGTTTCAAACTCCTTGCTTCGAGCAATCCTCCTGTCTTGATCTGACAAAGTGATAGGATTACAGGGGTGAGCCACCTCGCCAGGCCTCCTGTCCCATTCTTGAGTGAGTTTATAACTTTGGGGGCTCTTATTGAAGGAACAAAGGAGCAGGAGGCCAAGGTCTAAGAAAAGTGGTTGTGTTTTTCAGGTGTGCATGTGTGTGTATGTGTGCCAGAGAGAGACTTAAGAACAGCTTTGATGTAGGAGGTATTGAATAGGAGAAGAAATAGGATTTTATTATTATGTTCTTTTGTAAGAAGCACTATGTGGCTTAAGTGTCACTTTCAAAAGACTTGAAAAATACAAAAGTATTTTGACATTACTTTTGAGTATGCCATTGTACTCTTCTTGCTTCCTGACTGAACCACATGGCTTATACTTTTCTATGGTCATGAATGCAAAATCTGGAGTTTTATTACATAAGTAGCATTTATTAACTAACTGACGTATGCCAATTCAATATTTAAATTCAGCATGTATTTGGTACATCATTCAGGATTTATTGTTTATGAAACACTATAATAAACAAATTCTTTCTCTTGGATCTTTGAATGAAAGAAGAAAGTTTTAAATTAACAAAATAAACTCTATTTCACAAATTAAACTTGATGAAGTGTTCAGTAGTCAAATATGTGCAGGAAGCATTAATTTATAGTCTCATTCAATTTCTGCAAATATGTTTCTACAACAGTGATCAACTGATTAAACATCTTTAGCTGCTATATTTGGGTGTTTCTATGTGTTAGCATACTTAACACATCTATTCTTACAACCTGAAGACACTACATCCAATTCTTCAGGAGTCCTCCAGATTTAGATATTTTACCACTCATCTTTATAACAAATGCGAGAAAAAAAAATATTGCAATCTTACATAACTCTTCCATGGAATTCATTCCATGAGACTAGCATATTGTTGATACCAAAACACAAAAATGACAGAAAAATAAAAGAAAATTAAGAATCATTCTTAGTCATTAACATAGATGCAAAAATCTTAAACCAAATATTAGTAAGCTGAATGCAGAAATTTATAAAAAGGATACAGCACTATGACTAAACTACTTCTCCCACCTCCACTCCCCTGAAATGAAAGTCTGCTTTAACATTAGACTGTCTGATAATATAATTCAACACATTAACTATTTGAAGGAAAAGAATTATATGGTATATTTAGAAGGTCCAGAAAAAGTGTTTGATAAAAGTCAATATTCATTTCTGACAAAAATTCTTAGCAAATTGCAAATAGATAAGAATTGCTCATCTGGTTAAAAAGTGTCAACAAAAAAACCTACAGTAAATATTACACTTAACATAAAAACATTTAAAACTTTCCCTTTGTTATAAAGAACTAGACAATAGTGGCCACTACCATTTCTAGCCAATTTTGTGTTAGAGTCTTAAAGCAATAAGAAAAGAGTAAGACATAAATGGTATAAAGATGGGAAAGGGAGGCATAAAACTCTCATTATTCATTTAGAATACATTTGTGTATATCAAAAACTCTAAAGGAAGCTTGTGTAACAAATTATCACAAATCTGCTGGCTTAAAAAATGCACATTTATTTTTCTCATTGTTTCCCGGGGGCCAGGAGCCAAGGCAGGATGTAGCGGGATTCTCTGCTCATTTCCTCAGTTGACCTCGGTGTTCTCATCTGCAGCTCAGGGCTTTTTTTTTTTTTTTTTTGACAGAGTCTCACTCTGTGCCCTGGCGTCAGCCTAGCTCCTAGCCACCTCAAACTCCTGGGCTCAAGCAATCCTCCTGCCTCAGCCTCCCCAGTAGCTGGGACTACAGGTATAAGCCACCATGCCTGGCTAATATATATATATATTTATTTTTAGTTGTCCATCTAATTTTTTTCTATTTTTTTTAGTAGAGACAGGGTCTCGCTCTTGCTTAGACTGGTCTCGAACTCCTGAGCTCAAAGGATCTGCCCACCTCGGCCTCCCAGAGTGCTAGGATTACAGGTGTGAGCCACCATGCCTGGCCTCAGTGCTCTTTTTTAAGCTCACACAAACTGTTGGCAGAAATCAGCTTCTTGTTGTTGTAGGACCGAGGTCCTCAGCTGCTCGAGGGCACCTCTTTCCACAGGCAGTTCACAGGGTGGCTGCTTGTTTCGTCAAGGTTAGCAGGAGAGTCTTTTTCTTTCAGGAAGTGCCTAGTCTTTCCTTAAGACCTTTCAGGCCCATCCAGAATAAGCTCCATTTTGGTTAGCTCAAAATTAACTGATCAAAGAACTTAATGACATCTGCAAAACCCTTCAACTTTGCCACATAACTAAACCAGATTCCATCATCTCACAGGCCCTGCCCACATGCAAAGGGAGTGTACACCAGAGGGCAGAAATCTTGGGGACCATTTTAGAACTCTTCCTGCCACAAAATCTCAGACATTTGTTTTTTTTAGTTGGCAAGAGCTTAGCAAGTTAAGTATATGCAAAATTGACATACAAAAACATTTGTATATTTATGCACCAGAAACAGAGTTAGAAAAAAAATTACACGGAGATCATTTAAAATAGCATTTAAAAATGGATTCATTAGTAGCAAATAGGACAAAAATTATATTATCTACATGGAGAAAATCATAAAACTTTAATGAAAGACAGTAAATATGGTATATTTAAGGAAGTGCTCTACCTTGTTGATAGATTGGAAAACTCCATATTATTTAAATGTCAGTTCTTGTAAATTAATTCATAGACCCAACATAATCTCAATTAAAAAAATCCTAGCAGTTTTTGTTTGTTTGCTTGGTTGATTTTAGGATTGGCCAAAATCAAATAATTCTAATAAAACATATATGGCAAAATAGAAAAACAAGAATACCCGAGGAACTCATGAAAAAGATAGACAAAGGGGTTCAAAGCGGTTTCTCTAACAGATATGAAGCTGTGTCATAAAATATACTAATTAAAACAGTATGACATCAATACTAGAAAGATAAATAATTCAATAACACAGGATAGACAAGTCAGAAATTGAATTATACATATACAAATACTTGTTCAATGACAGTAGGGAAGAGTGGTAGATCACTGGGGAAAGTTATGAGAGTTCATGAAGAGTTTCTGGGACAATTAGTGACCTACGTAAGAAAAAATTATGTTAAACTCATATCTCACACCATATCAGAAAAGATTTAAGGAATGTAAGGCCTAAAAGTTAAAGGCACAATTGGAAAGCTTTTGGGATAGTACAAGAAAAGCAGCTTTGTGGCCTTACATTAGGAAAAAAATCTCTTAAATATGACACAAAAGATAATAACAAAAAGGAAAGTGTAGGTAAATACATTAAAAACTTTAAGAAAATCTATTAATCAAAATGACAGCGTGAAATTAGTGAAGAATAAACTACATGTAACTGGCAAAGAACTAATTTCCAGACTATATAAAGAACTCCTACAAATCAATAAGAAAACATCAGACAAACCAGAAGAAGAAAATGAACAAAAGATGGACCTGGCCATTCATTAACGATGAGAATTGGCTAATAAATATTTGTAGAGATTACCAGTCATTTTAGGAATCAGATAAATAGATTAAAATACCAATAAGATATCATTATACACCTATCAGACTGGTAGATTTAAAGGTCTGACAATGGCAAATACTGGAGAAGACATCATTTAACAAGGATTCTCATATACTGCTTGTAGAAGCATAAATTGCTATAACCATTTTGGAAAAGAATTTGGTACTATCTAGTAAAGTTGAAAATGCAAATGCCCTGGGATTTGGTATCCCAATGCTATCTGTATAATGTAGAGTAACTGGTACACATCTGTCTCAAGGTTCAGGAATGTACAGGAATGGTCACAGCAGCACTGCCTTTGGTAGTCTCAAAACAGAAACAATCTAAACATCTATCTACATCAAATTGAATGCATAAATTGTGTTTTGTTCATACAGTGCAATAGTATGCAACAATTTAATAAAAGAGACCACAGCTGCATTCAACAAAATGTGTAAGCCTCACAGACATAATGTTGGGTGAAAGAAGTAAGATGCTAAAGAATACCCAGTGAAAGTATAATATTCATCTAAAAATTATATTCACATAAAATTCAAGACGGGCAATATTCTTCTCTAATATTTAGGAACATGTGCATAGATAGAAAAAACTGTAATGGTAGGCAGAGAACTAATTGTCACATAAGTTGAGACAGAGATCACCTCCAGAGGGGATGGTAGTGTGATTGGGGAGGGCTTGTGAAGGGCTTCAGTGGTGCTGGTGGTGCCCCATGTCTTCAGTTGTGTAATTTACATGGTGCAAACGTTTGGGTATAGTACAAGGTTTCTGTTGGCATTTTGGTTTTTATTGTGGAGTGCTGTCCTGATCATTGCAGGACATTTGGCAGCATCCTTGGTCTCTACCCACTAGATGCCAGTAACACTATCCACCCCAAGATCTGACAACCAAAATGTTTTCACACATTACCAAATGTTCCCTGGTGAGCAGAGTCACCTCCCACCCTCCCCTGAAAACCCCTGGTATAGTAGTTCTCTTAGGAAAACTTCCACTTCACAACCGGCAACACAAAATCTTTATGTGAACCTACCACCTTTTACATAAGTGAAAAATGATGGGACATTTGTATTCCTTCTCCCAGGAGCATTTTCTGATGCTCACCCAAATCCTGGATTTGGGGTTGCTTTTAAACCCTAGTTCTTTTATTCGGTGAGAATTTTAGAGGCCACTACTTTATAGAAGGAGAATTTTAAGTCACCTTCAGTGAGTTGATGAAAATTTTCCCTTTTGCCTAGCATAACATAAGATCAATAGAAATTAAAAATACTTCTATTTTCAAATTAAACATATGAAAATTAGCCTAATATTTCTGGCCCTTTGATATGAGAAAGCAAGTATTTTTAAGTCAGTTAGATTTATTCTCATTTTTATTGGTAAAAAAAAAAAAGGTAAGAGTTGAAAACTTGACAACACAGGGCATGTTTTACATTACAGATGTCTTAAAGTACATGTTGTCTTTTATATAAGTACATTTAGAGAAAAAAATTAATGTTGTGATTCATTAGGGTTTAGGCAGTGCCATAAATCTGCCATGGAACATAGGAAAGGCGTCATTGAGTTATGTTGGAAAGAATATCATTGCCACAGCCCAACCACCTGTACTAAATCGAGTCATTTAAAAAGTCAAGGATGTGTTTGTGTGTGTGTGTGCGTGTGTGCGCGCAACAGACGCAGGCAGTAATTCAACACCACTAACATTCGCATACAATATAAAAATTCACTTAACAACATATGTGCTCTTTGGTCATGTTTTAAAACGAAATTGAATAAGTGCCGAAAAGCATAGGGATTGAGCCAAGTGTGCTATTTTTTAAGTTCATAAATATGCAATACATACACACACCCTTATATTCATATATTTTATAAATGTATTTT
>CAUYRT010033955.1:0-20433 GCA_963574885.1 Lepilemur ruficaudatus
AAAAAAAAAAAAAATCAAGTAATTCTCACAATTACAAGCCTAGAGAATAATCAAAAAGCAATTAAGAACAGGTCAATGAGTAAAGAGACGTATGGGGAAAAAAGGGCTGGGTACAATGGCTCATCCTTGTAATCGCAGTACTTTGGAAGGCGGGCTAATCGCTTGACCCCAGGAGTTTGAGACCAGCCTGAGCAACATAGTGAGACCCCGTCTCTACAAAAAGTTTTAAAAAAATTAGCCAGGTGTGGTGGGGCACACCTATAGTCCTCGTTACTTGGGAGGCTGAGGTGAGAGGATCACTTGAGCCCAGGAGTTCGACGTTACAGTAAGCTATGATCATACCACTATACTCCAGCCTGGGTGACAGAGTGAGGCCCTGTCTATTAAAAAAAAAACACAAAAACAACCAGAAGAAGAAGAGGAAACAAAAGGCAAAAGGCAGAAAAGTTTCAAAAACAAGTAATTGCCTGTAGTCCCAGCTACTCGGGAGGCTGAGGGAGAAGGATCGCTTGAGTCCAGGAGTTTGAGGTTGCTGTGAGCTAGGCAAACAAAAGGCAAAAGGCAGAAAAGTTTCAAAACCAGGTAAATGCCTATAGTCCCAGCTACTTGGGAGGCTGAGGCAGGAGGATCGCTTGAGCCCAGGAGTTTGAGGTTGCTATGAGCTAGGCTGATGCCACAGCATTCTAGCCCGGGCAACAGAGTGAGACTCTGTCTCAAAAAAAAAAAATAAAAATAATAAATTAGTATAAATTAATAAATCAATGTTTTACAGTCATCAGCAAATGACTTTCAAGTAGAATTCTGTTCAAGCTGACAATCCAGAGATGATAGTGAAAATCCTATATATATATGCACATGTATATTTTAAATTTCTACATCAATAACTACCTGAAAAAAATACCAATTATGAAACTGAGACTTTATAAAAAAATTTATAAAGAGGTCAAACGCTTTGATAAAACTATCTATAATCAGATAATCACCTGTAGACTGCTGAAAAAGTACAATTTTGACTCCAAAATATACCTCTGCTAATATGCTATTAAGCTGATGTTACATGTCACTGACCCTCTTCATTAAAAATTCTGTGGGCACCCTGCTAAGTTGTGGCTAAGACTTGAGATCTCCTGCTGCCTCTTGTTGAGAGTTATCTGGTCTGTCATAGTGGCATCACTACTTGCTTGGAAACTCATTTTCCTGCTCCAGTCCTATCTATGGCATTTCTGACAAGAGATGTGACAACAGATGTGACAATCCCACCTTTTAGCACATTAAGGGACACCCACCCTCTAGTCCGCACTAGATGTAGCACTTCATGAATATTCTTTGATGAAAATGTCAATAAATCTATTTTTAATTGCAGCTACTGCTGCTGCCTTTTTTTTTTTTTTTAAAGCAACCATGGCACAAACCCTTTCCCTATCTCTGTTGTCCTGAAGGTTACAAAACATTGATCCTTGGGTTCTCACTCCTTCAAGTCTAACATCTCCTCTCTCCCCTGCTACGTGTCTAGTCATTAATAGAAAGGGAAAACTGAAACTGCAGTAGGGTTTACTTCACTTGCTACTGCAACAACCAAAGCAAAGTAAATAGCTTATTTCTATTCTCCCCACTAAATATTTATTCCCCTTTCTAATATTCCTCAATTCTTCAGAAGCCAATTGTGGACTCCTACTTGTTTTCTCAAGCCTGGCTTTTGGCTTTCACCAGGTTTGGTAGTATTGGAACCAATAATAGGTAGAGGAAGGCAAGGAAAATAAAACACAACAATAAGCTCTCCTGTTCACTACTAGGTCTGATGCGTGAGGAGGTTGGAACGACCTGCTACAAGAGGAAGCAGGTGGTGGGAAGAGCCCTATACCCCCAGATCTAGGTCAAAGTCCAAAGATGTAGGTTCTAATCCTGGCTTTGCCACTTTAATAAACGCTAGCTTTGTACAAGTCACATAACCTCTCAGCATCATTTGTAAAATGGAATTAAAATACCTTCAACTACTTACTTCACAATAAGAGATTTAAAAATAATATTTATGAAAATAGTCTGAAAATGGTTAAATGCTATTAAAAATTTCATTTCATATGCCTATGCAATTTCTGTCCCAAAAAACAAAGATAAGTATGGGTGGTTGCTTCTTTTCATTACCAGAGCCAAAACAAGCATAGCAAAATTATTCACTCCTTGACAATTCTGAGCCATAGATAAATTTACAGGCACACTAAAATAAAATGGGAAAAGTACCAACAAATGACAAGAGACAAGTTAACATAAGCCTTGTTTAAAGATATATTGAGAATGCTTCCTCATAGTCATCTCAGGACAAATTTCTCCATGAAAGGTTGAGTCTAGACTTTCTTTAGTTCCTTAAAACCTGGAAGGGCACAGCATTATCTTTGGCAAAGAGTATATTTATGAGGAGAATGGAGAAAGATGAGCTGAAATAACACACATCTTTAGGCTTCTCCTTTAAGGAGACAGGGTAAGCTACAGAGGTGATACCAGAACATTTCCAGGGTCAACATAGTGGGGAGGGCTCAAGTTTTAGAGTACGAAAGACTTAGGTTTCAGTCCCAATTTTGCCACTTATTGGCAGTGCTAAGTGAGAGATAATATAATCTACCTCAAAGGCATAGTCTGAGAACTAGAGGGAATTATGTAAAGCACCTCGCACATAAAAGGTGCTTAATAAATAACAGCACAGTAGGCAACAAAAAAGTCCCTTAAGACATTTAGGTCTTATTCCAATATGAAGGTACTCCCCCCATACCAGTGGTTCTAAACCAAAGTAACTTTGCCTCCTAGGGGACACTTGGCAATGTGTGGAGACATTTTTGGATGTCACCACTTGGAGGCGCTATTGGCATCTGGTGGATAGATGCTGCTAAACATCCTACAGTGCACAGAAATAGTGTCCCACAGCAAACAATTATCTGGTCCAAAACATCAACAGTGCCAAGATAAAGAAATCCTGCCATATAGCAAGTATTCTTTGGTACTCAATATGAGTAAGCTATTTCACCTTTCATAGCCTTAGTTTACTCATCAACAATATGGGAATACATTTATCTCTGCTCCCTACCTCATCAAGCTATTCGGAAGATCAAGTGAATTAATGGATGTCAGGCATTATCATCATTAGACCTTTTACAAATACACAAAAGCACCCACTTTCTGGGCACAGACAGAGCATTCACATACTGAGGAGGGAGGGAGGCTAATGGGGGTGGAATTCTTTTTTCTGCCACCATGGAAAGAGGGCCTCTTGCCTATCTACCTGCTTAACTGGGGCAAGGGAGTTCTCATGCATAGTGATGGGACAGGAGCACTTCTCACGGAGAAAGAGGAGAAAGATGGAGGCTGGGAAGGAACAGCACAGGCATATCAAAGAGGAACTGACAGATGTTAGGAAGTGAGACATTGCTTGGTGTCTTAGTCCACTTGGGCTGCCACAACAAAGTAACATAGACTAGATGGCTTGAAACAACAGAAATGTATTTTCTCACAGTTCTGGAGGCTAGAAAGTTCAAGATCAAGGTTCTGACAGGGTTCACTTTCTGATAAGGGCTCTTTTCCTCATTGCAGACAGCTGCCTTCTCTCTGTGTCCTTGCATGGTGAGGGGAGGGAGGGGAGAGAGGGGAAAGAGATAAACAGAAAGAGAGAGAGAGGGAGGGGGGAGGGAAGGGGGAAGGAACACGCACGCAGGAGCGAGCACGTTCTTCAAAGACCACCAATTCTATCAGCTTAGGGCTCTACTCTTATGACCTTATTTAACTTTAGTCACTTCCATAAAGGCCCTATCTCCAATAAAGTCACATGGGGGAGGCTAGGGGTTCAACAAACTTTGGGGGACACCAGTGCAGTTCATAGTATTCAGGCACGCATCAGACACAGCTAAAGCATTCCTGCGGACTCAGACATTAATTCAGTACTTTTCTATGAGTACATCCACTAAATCTTTCCTTTTCCAGCTATCTTCTGTATGACATATCCATTCAATTAATTCCTGCAATTCTTTTAGTTGCCTCCTCAGGTATCCTACAGACTTCCAGGGTCAGGGAAGGATCTTCCTCTTATTTGGAAGGCAGCTATGCTCACCACCATACCACCAATGCTCTTCCTCTTATTTGTACCCCAGTCCTCAAATATGTGAGACCCATCAGGTCATGGGTTTCCAAATTGGCTAATCAGAATCACTTTAGACACAGTTCCCAATTCTGGGAGCTTTTAAAAAAGCTAAACCACACCCCAGACCAATTTAGTCAGGTATCAGTAACGAGGTAGGACCCAAGCATCAGTAATTCTTAAATCTCTCCTGGTAATTCCAATAAGAAGCCAAAGTTGAGAACTATTGGTCACAGAAGGGGTGTGTGTCCTACTTCCACCTCCACCCCCAGATTCCAATTTAGTTGGTCTAGAGTAGGACCCAAGAATCTGTATTTTTAAACAATTCCCAAGCTGACTCTGATGATCAGCCAGGTTTAAGATAGGTTACTACCTACCCGAAGGTAAACCACTAACTCTCACCTGCCTTGTTTATTCATTTCTGCAACTACATGTAAGCTTTACAGACACAGATTTCATTTCCTTCCTCCTCTTCAAGGCACATCATTTTTGGGACAGTCCTTCACATACTTAAAGGAGAAAGTTTTCTGGGAACACGAGGGGAAGCAGCAGGAGAAACCAAATGGAATTAAAAAGCATGCAGGTTGTCAAGGGAGAGGGTAAGAATCTGGTGAAAAATAAAGGAAGGGGTAGGAGTGGGGATGGAGAGAAGAGGTCACAGGGATGAAAATGGGGCTGCCAGGATTCAGCAGCAAATTAGCAAACACATAATAAGTCAGCAGCCCTGGAAGTTGTAGGTAAAGGGCTTTGCTTTAGGCAGAATAAGATAATAAACAACAGCGTCTTCTGGTGCCGCCCTAGTCCCCAACCTCACCCATCTTTATCCGTACTCTCCGTCAACACTCCCTCAGGAAACGATGCCACGGACTCATTCACACCAAGCTACGAGAGTATTTCAATAGGGGATAATGACAACAAACCAAAAGAACAGGGTGGAAAAGAAGGAATTTCAGGCTGATTTACTGAACAGAGAGGGACAAGAGAGAAGATAAGCCTTTCTTAACGTTTTGGTAACTCGTATCACACCCTTCTTCACTTGCTGAGTCCCAGTGGCGATCAACCATACTGCTCATCATGTAGTTCTCTAACACTAACATAAAAATGAGGTATGTTACTGACATCCAGGCACCTCTGCTGCAAACCGTGATGTTGACAGAAAGATCACATCACAGACTTGACAAAATTTAGGAGAGCATTGCAGCCTATGTACATTACCAGCCAGGCTGTTAAATTTTCCTTATAGAAATTGAAAGTCAAGACACTTGGATTCTAAGAGCCAGACCCTACCCTCATATTTTCCACTTAACTTTGCCATATTATTTTTTTCCCCTTAACATTTCTATCTGTAAAATAGGAAAATCTCAAATATAACTTCATTGAATTTGGCCTGTGGAAACAGAAAAAAAAAAAGTAGGAAGAAAGAAAGGGGAAAGAAGACATCAAAAAGAGGGTTAAGAAAAATATTTTTTAAAGTATTCTCTCCAATGAAAGTCAAGCTAAATATGTTGAGTTAGTCACTATTCAGATGATACAGAAAATGAACTAACATCAGAAGACTTGTATATATTCTAGTGAACACAGAGTAGTCTTTACCTTATCATTTAGAAGTGGTTTGATCTCTGTGAGTTGAACATCCTGAAGTTCATCCATGAGGACAGATGAGAATAGGAGAGTCTCAAGAATAAATCAGTAACTCTGAAACAGAAGTGAAGAAAAAGGCTTAAGCCAGGAGTTGGAAACGTAATAGTCACACTGTACCCATTTATTCAAATATTAGAGCTTACTATGCGTCACGCACTGCTCAGGGGGCTGAAGACACATGGTTACAGCAGACAGAAGCATAATCCCCCCACCCCTCGCTGAATGTGGGTAGGACCTGCAGCTTGCTTTTAGCCAATAGAATATGGTAAAAGTGATAGAATGGCCATGAGTACCTGTGTATGATTATATTACATAATATTTTAACATCTGTCTTGCTGAGAGACACTCTCTCCCCTGCTAGCTTTGAAGAAACGAGCTGAGGTGTTGTGGGAGAGCCACACGGGAAGGAACTGAGAGCAGCCTCCAGCTGAAAGACAGCAAGACACGGAGACCCTCAGTCCAACAATCTGCAAGGAACTGAATGCTGCCCACAACCACAGGAGCCTGGAGGCAGATCCTTCCCCAGTTGAGTCTCAGATGAGAAGCAAGCCCTGGCCAATAGCTTGATTGCAGCCTTGCAGAAGACCCATGCAATCTTTGCCAGACTCCTGACCCATGGAAACTATGAGATAATAAATGTGTGTTGTTTCAGGCCACTAAGTTTGTGATAATATTTTTATGCAGCAACAAATAATTAATACAACAGTCTTTACCCTCATGAAGTGTACATTTTAGTTACTGGAATGGATAATAAGGAAACAACATGCTCAGAGCTATGCTTCAGGAAGCAATAGTTTGGAGGATGGATTTAGGGGGGTTAAAAATTGAAGGTTAATGCTGTAGGATAAGGCCCTGGATTAGAAATAGGAATGAAGAGGGAGATGAACCAAGGCTAAGCTCACTATCCTCATTTGGGGAATCACAGCAGTTGACGGAGTAAGAGAGTCAACCTCCCAAGATGGCCTCCAACAAGCCCAGTGACCCTTGACTCCTGATATTCCCACTCATGTATAATCCCCTACCCAAATAAATCGGGGATGGCCTGTGTAACTAATAGAATATGGCAGGAATTACAATATGTGACTGCTGAAGCTACATCATAAAAGGCTTTATGGTTTCTGCTCCAAGGCACTGTAGTCTTAAACCCCTAGCTCTGGAAGAAGCTAGCCATCTTACCATGAGGACAGTCAAACAGCCCTCTGGAGAGGCCCACGTGGAAAGGAACCAACTTGCCAGTACCAGCCAGCCAGCCATGTGGGTCAGCTACTTTGCAATGAATCCTCCAGCCCCAGTAAAGAGTTTAGATGACTACAGCCCCAGAGACATCTAATTACAACCATGTGAGAGACTCTAAGCCAGAACTACCAAGCCCGCTCCCAAGTTCCTGACAGACAGAAACCACCAGAGATAATAAATAATTTTGTTTTGGAGTGATCTATTATATAGCAATACATAACTAATACACAGAGGGAGCAGAATGGGGAGTTCAGAGAGAGGAGGGAAGTTGGAGGGAGGGAGGGTAATGAACCATAAATCCTTTCTCCATCCCACTGTGCAAGAAGCCATGGGGATAGGCTGCAAACACTCAACACTGCAGGCAAGTGATTCCCACCCAGACCTCAAAGTTCCAGGCTTCATCCCTTCTGCCTTGGCCCTGCACCCATCAAGTCAGGAAAGTACTAATTCAATGAGTTGGGAATTTACATTCAACAACCATTTATTGAGTACCCACTGTGCAAAGCACTATGGAAGATACAAAAAAGGTCCCTGCCTTCCAGGAGCTTACTAAAGAGTAGAGAAGACAGCAATCTAGTCTACTACATTAATCCATTTTTCTGTTTACCCTCTAGAGATAAGATGGCATGATTTTGATTTAATTACCCACAAAGAGGACATGTGTTTCAGGCTATTCTTTTAGCTATTACTGACCAATGCACTAAAGTAAACCATGCTCCTACCTGTGCCAACATTAGGGCAGACTAATGAAAGCCCTTTTATCATTCCTTCAAGGAACCCAGGGGATGCCAACTGGGAACACCCCTCAGACTATGGATCCCACATGCCAATTGTGAGCATTCCAAAAATGTGAGCCACCCCAAGAGCACAAGTCTGATCCTATACAACCTCCCCACAGGACAGTAGTTCTTTTCTCAGATTCCAGGTGCCCTATAAACTTGATTGAGCTACCAGATGCCCAGAAGTTGAAATTTTATTTTATCTTGTTTTTATACCAGTCACATTTCAAAAAGGGGTAAGGTGGCTTGAACCTTACATAGCAAATTTCAGCCAGCATCTACAATTGTCTCTTTCACAGTCCCCACATAACTCTCAAAATATTGGCCTAACTGGCATCTATTCCTTGTATGTTTATTAATCATATATAAACTGTGGCTACTTTTCATTTGGACTTTACTATGTATCAGTTATTTTAAATGGCAATTTTAAAGTTTTTTCCCCTATTACAAAAGCAATATGTGCCCACTTTAGAAAACGTGTAAATCACAAAATAATGAAAAGATATTTTACTCATAGTCTTTTCATCTAAAGATAAGCATTTTAGTCTACTTCCATTTGTTCTCTTTTTCCACATAAAGTGGTGATTTCCTGAAACTGTTTTTTTTTTATTTGTTTTTTTTTTTTTTTTTTTTTTGAGACAGAGTCTCACTCTGTTACCCGGGCTAGAGTGCCGTGGCGTCAGCCTAGCCCACAGCAACCTCAAACTCCTGAGCTCAAGCGATCCTTCTGCCTCAGCCTCCCGAGTAGCTGGGACTTACAGGCATGCACCACCATGCCCGGCTATTTTTTTTATATATATTTTTAGTTGGCCAATTAATTTCTTTCTATTTTTGGTAGAGACAGGGTCTCGCTCTTGCTCAAGATGGTTTAGAACTCCTGACCTTGAGTGATCCTCCTGCCTTAGCCTCCCAGAGTGCTAGGACTACAGGTGTGAGCCACCGCGCCCAGCCTCCTGAAACTGTTTTTCCAGCCCACCTGCTTTATTCTCTAATTCACTCACTGGAAAGCAGGGCACTTCAAGATGTTAATTATTCAAATGTGGGTGGGTCTGTCAAGGGGCCCAAGGAAAGCCTAAGGTGCCCTCAGGTCCAAAGTGACCAGCATTCATCTAGTGGTCCCATGTATTTTCTAAAGATGAAGAAAAATGCAGTGCTTTTGCCAGTAAACACTTAAACAAGAACACAAATTAAATGACAAGCCTGTCCCTCCCAGCCAGGCCCAATGCAGACTCAAGCCGATAACGCCGTGCAGAACAGTACGCTACCCAGTGTGACTTAGGAACTGGTGACAAGACAGTAGCCATTCACCTGCCACATATTAGAGGACCTAATGCATTCTTCTAGAGTCTCAATTTTTGCTCACTTCTTTTTGTCTTGAACCCTTGCCAATGGGCAGTGTTATAACATCTATAAGAAAGCAAAGATCACATGGTGGAAAACTCCATCGCTAGATCCCTCAGTTGCACAGACTGGCTCCCTCCTAGGGATCGAAGGCCTGCAGTTCTGGCATCTGGACAAATGGTATGGCTGCCAGATCCCATCCTGGTACTAAGAGCTATTAATATTTTCAAAAGGCTAGTAGGGATTTTATAAACTGCAGTAGAGAATTTTTACCTCTTTCCTGGTCTTATGAGGAAGAAGAAGGACTGACAAGTAAAAACCAGCCATCCTCAAGTTAAGGAAGTGAGTCTGGTACTAACTGGCTGGAAGGGGAACAAGGAAAAGGTGGGCACCGACTGTGCCAGCAATTACAACCTAAGCACCTCATGTTTAATCCTCATCACAATCTTCTCTGGTAGATATCTTCACTTCTTTTTTTTTTTTTTTTTGAGACATAGTCTCGCTCTGTTGCCCCGGCTAGAGTGCTGTGGCGTCACTCTAGCTCACAGCAACCTCAAACTCCTGGGCTCAAGTGATCCTCCTGCCTCAGACTTCCGAGTAGCTGGGACTACAGGCATGCGCCACAATGCCCGGCTAATTTTTTCTATTTTTGGTAGAGAAGGGGTCTTGCTCTTGTTCAGGCTGGTCTCCAATTCCTGAGCTCAAAGGATCCGCCCACCTCAGCCTCCCAGAGTACTAGGATTACAGGCGTGAGCCACCGCACCCGGCCCTTCACTTCTTACTTTATAGATGAGAAATTTAGGCTTAGAGAAGTTAAGTAACTTTTCTGAAATCCTATATTTAAATATTATAATAGGAAGGTGGGCACAGTGGGACTAAAGTCCTAGCTACACAGGAAACTGAGGTGGAGGATCGCTTGAGCCCAGGAATTTAAGTCCAGCCTGAGCAACACAGCTAGACCTCATCTCTAAAGGAAATAATAATAAAAAATAAATAAATGATAGGGCAAGGATTTAAAACTCTTTGCTTTTCCCATTACAGGTTGAGCATTCCAAATCCAAAAATCTGAAATCTGAAATGATCCCATGAGCATTTCCTATGATCGTCACATTGGCGATCAAAAGATTTTGGATTTTGAAGCATTTTGGATTTTGGAATTTCAGATTTGGGAAGCTTAACCAGTAAATACAATGCAAACATGCCAAAATCAGAAAAAAATCTGAAATCTGAAACGCTTCTGGCACCACGCATTTTGCCTAAGGGATGTTCAACCTGTATACCATAATGCCTATGCCAGGCCCCACCAACTGGTTGTTGGACCCTAGGCAAGTTACTTCCTCTTTACCCACACTGTGACACCTCCTAGGGGTAATAGAAGCCAAAAGCAATCCTATACATACCAACAATGACTCAGACATCTTAAAAGTGAAGGTGTGAGTCTGCACACTAGGACAAGAGCCCTCAATGTCTCAGCAGTTAGCTGAGGGCATAGTGAACACAAAATGAGTAGAGAAAAAAGAAACTTGGTAACCAGTTTGAGAAGCAAGAGCTATTTCTTGCTTGTTATTAGAACAGTGTGCCTCAAACTCTATCACCTAGGGATCTTGTTTAGGATCTTAGACATAATCAGTTTTGAGTAATTACAATCTGACATGTGACCTCATCAGTGAAGAGTGGAGATTATCTGAGTTGAGGAGATAAAGAACTGAAATGCTTGATTATTAGCAACGGTCTTTAATAAAGATAGTGAGGATGTGGTAGAGAAAGACTCAATTAATTTTATTTCATCCTGCCTTCCTCCAAAAAGAATTTCAGTAAACTAGATGGGATTTTTAAAAGACTCAACAGGCCAGATCAACTAGAAGGCAAACATACTAGAGAAACAGAACAATTTGCAGAAACCTAGCTGAAAGGTGATAAAGGTCTGTCGGACTACTGAAATTACAAAAAGGAAAGAAAGGGAGATCTTGGGATATAAAACTGGTAAAAATAGTATGAAGCCAGAGAAGAGTCAGATTTTGCCAGTGTTTCTGGTTAGGGAGATAGAAGAATGATGGCGCAATGAATGGAAATGAGTGAGCTGAGAACGGGTAACAGTGAAGTTGATTTTAAAAACAAACAAAAAACCGCAACACAACAATTTGAGTCAGGAATCCAAGAGTGACCCGAGCACAGGCAGATGTGAGAATTAGTGAGGCAAATCTGTAGGTGATCACCACCAGTGATAAGGAATAGCTCTCCTGAAGGACAACTCAGTGACAGAAGAAAAAGAACCATTAAGAGACAAAGAAAAAATGTTCAGAGATGCTAGAGGAAAAGCAGAAATACAATGTCAAAAAAGTCAAGGGAGAAGGGAGATTTACATAGTAGGGGAGGAAAACTGTCAAATGCTGAAGACAGGAAGAGGAGAACAAGGACTAAGAAAGGGCCATTAACTTTTGACAGTGAAAGTCAATGGAACTGAAATCCAGGAAAAATGAGGTTCAGTTCTCCATGCTGAAAAGCCCATGACTATGTAGATTCCTCTTTTAGAAATACAGAAAGTAACATTTCTGAATTGAAGTGCAAGGAAAAATGTCACAAAGGAGGCCAGAAGAGACACCAGTGTTTTTCAACACATGGAGGGTTAGCACTGGGAGGGCCTTTAGAGGCCACATCAAGAACAGCGACTTCTCAGTTTTACACCAAAACTCTGAACTATAAAACAGCAGAAAGTGTAGGGGCTCTGGGTGAAGTGGTGATGAGACCACTAGAGCTCTGAAGAACACAGTTTACAGTCTGATAATATATAGTGCAATCCATTGTCCACTCAGAAAAAACGGACACTCAGAGATGTATAGATTCTTCCAGTCATGGAAAGAGCCAATAAGCATATCAGATGCAGACTCTAAACCTAGGTGGGCCCCTACCTAGCTGAGTGGCACTGGACAAAGCATTTTCCCCTTCTGGGCCTCAGTTTCCCCATCTGTCAAGGAAAGAGGTTGAGCAGGATGATTTTTTTGAGTCCCTGACAGAGCTAACATTTTGTGATCCAGAAGCTCCCATAAAGGTAGTACTTTACATTTTTCCCCAGGATGAGCCTCATACAGCCCTTACTATAATCCTACGTGGTCACAACATGGTGAGGTTCAACAACTTGCTGAAGGTCACTGGGCAAATCAGCAGGTGAATACACTTGGCCTGACCTTGAGTACAGGAGGGTCTCAGGCTTTTATCACACCCTGCGCTGTCTGTGTCCATTAGTCAGAGAAAATTCACTGAGATTTCTAGCACTTAAAAACATTGCTTTGTTACTTTATTTTATTTTTTGAGACAGGGTCTCACTCTGTTGCCCTCAGTAGAGTGCAGTGGCATCATCATAGCTCACTGCAGCCTCAAACTCCTGGGCTCAAGTGACTTCCTGCCTCAGCCTCCCGAGCAGCTGGGCCTACAGATGCGTGCCACTGCACACAGCTACTTTGTTAGTTTAAAAAAGAAATAAGAACAAGAAAGTATTGGCTTTCTGAAGTGCAAGCTGTACTGTTGTGTAGTTTTCTTCCATGACCAAGGTAATTTGTTTGGCCTTTGCCAGGCTTTGCCAGGATGTGCTAACAACAGCAGGCCACTAGTTTGTATTCTAGGTGCAGAATTAATCACTTTTGGTTTTGGCAAGATTGAACCAGAATGAAGGCAGCAAACATCAGGAGGCACACTGGGGAGAATGACTTGGAAGGGGTCAGCTGGAGCTGGTGCTGAAGCAGTTAGGGTTAGAAAGCGGCAAGAAGTGGCCAGGGCGCTGGCTGGGAAGGCAGTCAGCAGAGCTCCTGAGCAAGCAGACTTCCATCCTTTCTCTTTTTACCTATAAACAGTGGCTAAATGAATAATCATTACAGCACTTTACAATTTACAAAGCACCTTCACATCTAACTTCTCACTGGATTATCATAATGGCACAGTGAACTAAAACACTGGGGCACTGGCATCATCACTGTTTCAGAGATGAAGAAACGGAAGCTTAAAGAGGTGACATGGATTGACCAAAATACCAAACTAATAAATGGCACAGCTGGAAGTGAATCCAGATCTTCTCAACCCAAATATTCACTCTATATACCCTATATCACACCACCTCCCAGGTCATCACAGATGAAAAGATGAGAAACGCAGAAAACTACCTCACTATCCCCACCCTCACACTGAGGACCTCTTTATCTCTGGTCCCAAATTACACAAAGCAGTTAGGATCAGGCCATGGGCTCTAGCATTAAACCCGGATAGGCAGTGAATCACAAGAAAGTATAGACTTGAGACTGCAGTTCCTCTTTACCCATTGGTTCAGTTGAGATGGGAGATAAAGTCTATAAACAAATCACTACAGTTCAAGGCAGTATACACACAAACCTATGACTTGGACAAACTCAAAGGCAGTTTCTCAACCTTGGCACCACTGACATTTTAGGCCAGACAACTCTTTGTTTTGGGAGGACTGTCCTATACATTGTCCTATACAGTCAGTGCAGGTTGTAGGTGCTAAGCAAAAGCCTCATAGAGGAGGTAATATTTGAACTATACCTTGAAGAATACATAAAATTCCTGTAGGTGAGGATGAAAGAAGAATAAAAGGCAATTCCAGGCCGGGCGCGGTGGCTCACGCCTGTAATCCTAGCACTCTGGGAGGCCAAGGCAGGAGGATCACTCAAGGTCAGGAGTTCGAGACCAGCCTGAGCAAGAGGGAGACCCTGTCTCTACTAAAAATAGAAAGAAATTAATTGGCCAACTAAAAATATATAGAAAAAATTAGCCGGGCATGGTGGCGTATGCCTACAGTCCCAGCTATTCGGGAGGCTAAAGCAGAAGGATTGCTTGAGCCCAGGAGTTTGAGGTTGCTGTGAGCTAGGTTGATGCCATGGCACTCTAGCCCAGGTAACAGAATGAGACTCTGTCTCAAAAAAAAAAAAGGAATTCCAGAAAGGGAGGATAACTTAAAGGCAAGGAGACTAGAAAGCACAAGGCCTGCTGGAAAATGTCCCAGTTTGGGCTGGGTGCAGTGGCTCACGCCTGGAATCCCAGCACTATGGGTGGCTGAGGTGGGCAGATCTCGAGTCCAGGAGTTTGAGACAAGCTTCAGTCACATAGTGAGATCCTGTCTCTACAAAAAATTTTTTTCAAAATTATCCAGGCCTGGTGTGGTACATACCTGTAGTCCAACCTACTTGGGAGACTAATGTGGGAGGATTGCTTGAGCCCCAGAGTTCAAGGCTGCAGTGAGCTGTGATCACGCTAATGCACTCCAGCCTGGGTGACAGAGTGAGACCCTATCTCTTAAAAAAAAAATTCCAGTTTGGCAAGACCAGAGGGTTCCTGTTAGAAATAGGAAATAAGGATAAAAATGGCAGCTGGAGTCAGGTCATGGATAGCTATCTACCAACTAATATTTATAAGATATACAACAATAACCAACAATACAAGATATCACGAAGATGTTTAACAGTATACAAGTCACACAGTGGTACATGCTGAGCAGCTCTAATCTGAAAATCTGAAATCTGAAATGCTCTAATATCCAAAACTTTTTGAGCCCTGACATGACACTCAAAGGAAATGCTCATTAGAGCATTTCAGACTTCCAGATTACGGATTTTCAACCAGTAAGTATAATGCAAATATTCCAAAACCTGAAAAAATTTGAAATCTGAAACACTTCTGGTCTTGAGCATACTGAATAAGCAATACTCAACTTGTATTTCAATGTGTCCCACCTTCCAAAGAGGATAGAATGTTGCTTGAATTTTCATGCCTTACATTGCATCTAGTGTTTGGAATCTATTCTCAAAGCTTGGAAGCCAATGCAGAGGCATGAAAAATAACTAAGGACTAGGATGGTCAGGAGTTTCCCAAGTGAGGTGAGAATGATGGGCCCTGCAGGTGTATGTTTTGGACAGGTAGAAGAAAACATTCCAGGTGAGGACATCTGGGTTGGAAAAGAAATGTACATAATATATTCAGGAGACACCAAGAATAACATAGCCGAGAAAAAACACAAGCTAGAGAAGTAGTCTGGGTCAGAACACAGAGCACTTAAACTAGACTACTGCACAGACAACCACTTATGGTTTCTGAGGAGCAGAACAACACAGAAGCTTAACTTGAATTTTCAGTTATATAAAACTTGGTCATCTTGTCCAGTAGTTATCTTAGCTATATTTAGAGA
Source organism: Lepilemur ruficaudatus (assembly GCA_963574885.1). Lineage (NCBI taxonomy): Eukaryota > Metazoa > Chordata > Mammalia > Primates > Lepilemuridae > Lepilemur > Lepilemur ruficaudatus. Next base: position 15,308 of record CAUYRT010033955.1, read on the forward strand.
AAGACCTGGGCAGCTTTGAAGTATATCAATGCCCTCGCCCCAACCCTAAAGATCTAATTTAACTGGGCTAGGGCAGGGCCCAAGTATTGTGAGGTTCTTTTTTTGAACCAGGATCTTGTTATATGGCCTAGGCTGGTCTTGAACTCCTGGCCTCAAGGGCACCTCAGCCTCAGCCTCCCCAGCAGTGCCAGGTCAAGTATTGGGTTTTTTTGTTTGTTGGTTGGTTTTTATTTCAGAGTATTAAGGGTGTGCAAACGCTTTGGTCATATAAATTGCCTGTGCACCACCTGAGTCAAAGCTACAAGAATGTCCATCCCCAAACAGCACACCACACCCATTAGATGTGAATTTACCCATCCCATCCTGCCCCCTTCCATATGTCCCAACTATTGTTTTTAAAGCTCCACAGGTAATTCTTACAGGCAGCTAGGGCTAAGAACTACCGGTCTACAACAACGCCCTCATCCTCTAAAGAGAAAAGAGGCCCAGAAAACTTAAATGATTTGCCTAAATTCACACAGCTGGCTAGGTGTGGGGCAGGGACTACCATCTACACTCCTAGCCCAGGCTCTGAAAGAGATCCCAGAGTACCGGGCTAAATTCCATACTTCAGTCTATAAGATGCACAATTATCTGATGACTTGGCTCTTAAGTTTTGTCAGGGTTAAAGCCTGAATCAATCTAATAATAAAATCATTGACTTAAGCATCCCCCAAGTGTCTAGCGTAATGGATGTTGGTTTCATTGCTGTCTCCTGGGGGCCCTTAGGAAAGCAAAGGTCTAGGGAGACTCCCCAAGAAGCCAGATAAACAAGCCAAACCATCCAGCTCCATGGAAGAAACAATGACTTTTAAAAATACAGCTCGTGGAGATTTTTCACTGCATAAAGGAAAGGCTGGGTATCTCTTCACCAGAAGAAATACTGTCAAAGATGCTATCCTCCTATGTACATAAGCAAAGGGGTGGAGGAAGTGATCAAAGGCAGCTGCTGAAGCATGCTCACAGATCCTCATTTTAAAAGGAAACACCCCTGCTCATCCTCAGCCCCGGATAAGGGCCATTCAAACCCCTTGTGTTTTCTTGAAAGGAAAAGGAAAAGGCAGCACCCCTTATAACAGGCCCATCTTTCTGTTGTGACACACCTGGGTTCTGGCAGCAGGTGGTAAACTGGACTGCCAAGCTAGGAATCTGAGTCTGCCCTATATATTCATTCTATTCATTCCATGGTCCTGGTACAGATAACTGCTACAACAAAGCAACTCCTATCTAGGGTCTTCTTGCTAATCCTAGACATCCATCAATCAGATGGAGTTCTAACACAGGGGTCATACTAAAGTAACTCTAAAAACAGAAGCACGACCCTCTGACTTCCACTTCTGAAGGATGCAGCTCAGGATACCAGGTAAGCTATTGCTGGCAAGGCTCTGGTGTGCTCTTGGATGAGCTCCAGGTTCCTGCCAGCTGTAAGGCAGATTCCCTCAACACAATTTGTTCTTTAAGACAGCCTGAGTGAGGTAAAGGACAAACAAGAGTCTAATACTCATACTAGCCAAATATATTGAGCTCTTACACTATGGCAGGTACCATGATAAGCACTCTATCCATTCACTATTTCATTTTACTTCCCAACACACCTATAAGCTAGGTACTATAATGCTCCCCATTTTACAGATGAAGAAATTGAAACTTTGGAGAGATTTTGTAATTTGCCAAAGGCCACACAGCTAGCAAGCAGCAGAGTAAGGACTTGAACCTGAGCAATCTGCATCCAGAGTTTGAACAAGCCTCTATAAACAATTTTTCTCACTTGATGCCAACCTATCATTAGCTCTTCTAACTTATTTTCTCAAGTTTGGTTATTGGAATGTACCAGGATCTTAATGATCAAAGAATTCTGAAAACTGAAAAGCACAATACAAAGTTCACGTATTATTATTACCATTATTATTTTTATAGGGGACTCCCACCTATCTAGCAGTACTGAAAAAGCAGCATACCTTGTGGACTGTCTAATCACCCAAAGTTACATTTTCGTCAACACCTTGGTTAAAACCATCCCAACACAAAGACTTAAAGAAGCACCAACTTCAAAAGCTAAAGAATGGCAACACGGGCCCTGGCCCCAGAGCTTTCTGACTGCAAGGATAAAGAGACAATAGTGGCTGGGCAAGGTGGCTTATGCCTGTAATCCTAGCACTTTGGGAGGTCCACGTGGGAGGGATTGCTTGAGCTCAAGAGTTCAAGACCAGCCTGAGCAAGAGCCAGACCCCAAAATAGAAAGAAATTAGCTGGACAACTGAAAATATATAGAAAAAATTAGCTGGGCATAGTGGCACATGTCTGTAGTCCCAGCTACTCGGGTGGCTGAGGCAGAAGGACTGCTTGAGCACAGGAGTTTGAGGTTGCTGTGAGCTAGGTTGACGCCACGGCACTCTAGCCTGGGCAACAGAGTGAGACTGTTTCAAAAAACAAACAAAAGAAAGAGACAATAACCAGATTCCTCTCTTCTCTGCCAAGTATTATGGTTTAAAGTACAATGGTTTTGGACCTAAGATCTCACAATTTTAAAAAGTATTCAACTTTTATCCATAAGTTGCAAGTTCAGGCCTAAAAATGTAGAAGCACTGTAAGGATAAAACTGTCATTTATTTTTTTTAGAGACAGCATCTTGCTCTGTTGTGAAGGCTAGAGTGCAGTGGCATGACCATAGCTCACTGTAACCTTGAACTCTTGGGCTCAAGAGATCCTCCCAGGACATCTTCTCAAGAAGCTGGGACTAAAGGTGTGTGCCACCATACCCAGCTAATAAAAAAAAAATTTTTTTTTTTAGACATGGGGTCTCGCTATCTTGCCCAGGCTGGTCTCAAACTCCTAGTCTTGAGTGATCCTCCCACCTCAGCCTCCCAAAGTGCTGGGATTCAGGTGTCAGCCACCATGCCAGGTCCAAAACTGTCATTTTTAGTAAACTGTTTTGAAAACACATATTTCTGAAAAGATTACCAGATGACAATTACAAACTAAAGGACAAGTTGACATGATTTCTAATCTTGTTGTTGTTGTGAGGCCGAGTCTTGAACCCCTGAGCTAAAGTGATCCTCCAGCCTCAGCCTCCTGAGTACCTGGGGGCAACAGAAGCCACCATGCCCAGCCCTATTTCTAATCTTACATTATTGCTGGAAATAGGGCCGGGCACGGTGGCTCATGCCTGTAATCCTAGCACTCTGGGAGGCCAAGGCGGGCGGATCATTTGAGCTCAGGAGTTCGAGGCCAGCCTTAGCAAGAGCGAGACCCCATCTCTACTATAAAATAGAAATTAATTGGCCAACTAAAAAATATATACAAAAAAAATTAGCCGGGCATGGTGGCGCATGCCTGTAGTCCCAGCTACTTGGGATGCTGACGCAGAAGGATCATTTATTTGAGCCCAGGAGTTTGAGGTTGCTGTGAGCTAGGCTGACGGCACGGCACTCACTCTAGCCGGGGCAACAGAGTGAGACTCTGTCTCAAAAAAAAAAATTATTGCTGGAAACAGGAATTAATTTCACACTGTTTTTAGGAGCTACAAACAATTTTCCTTACCCTGATTTATTGGGTTTATGAGTTTTTTAGGCCATCACATTAGTTCGCAAAAAATGATAGCTATGGCTCCAAAACTTGAAACAGCATCATTTTTAAAAAGATACTGTAAAACCTGTAACAAAAAAACTCTTAGTAAGTAATAAAATCAAGTATGAAGAGTGGCTGTATCAGGAATTTATATTTGGTCAATTGAAAAACCCAGAATGTAGACTACGGGCATTTTTATGTGGTTAAGAGATTACAGAGAAATGATAAAGCCAAAGCCTGCGGGAAGCCACCACTCTACCTAGGAAATAAATCTTCATTTACTATGTTAAATCTCTAGGGAAGAAAAAAAAGTAGCACTTCCACACAAAAAGGCTCCATATCATTCGCTCTCCCCACATCCAGGAAAATACCAGCTCCATATCATTCAGACCCATATCAAGTTTAATAGGATAGCATGTTTGGTACTGTAATTAGTGTTTACATAGAATTTAAGTCAATGCAAAGAAGACATATTTCCTCCAAAGTGCACCCCAATTCAGTCATCAACAAATATTTATTTAGAACTGATAATACATCAAACTCCCTCATACAGGAAACATCACAGAATTTTGAGTTAACTACCATTCCTTTCACTGAAGAGATAAGATCAAAATACATAATACCACCCATTTTCATATACCATTTAAAACATCCTCCACATATCAGTTAACTTCACACAAATAAATAAAAGAACAATTGCAGGTAAATACTATAAATACAACAGAATCAGCATTGTGGTTAAAAAAAATCATTTACCAAAGAAAGCCCTGAAATCTGGTTAATACTTATACTCAAGCAAGGTATAAGTTTTTGTGTGCTATTTCCACACAGTCTCTTAAAAGGGGTTGGGGGTTGTCTTTTGTTAATAGACAACTTGACATCCAGTTCTGCAGTAAACCCAAATGTTATCAATCTTTGTATCTGAAAGTCCTTCTTGATGCACCCCTTCCTTTCACCATCCCTATCCACTTAATTTTCTTCCACAATCTCCCATTTGGTCTCTTCCTTTCTTTCCTATGGTCTTCACATCTTGCCTGGATTTGCTCATTCAATCATCACTTACCAAGGGCCTATGATCAGCCAAGCCCAGAGTTAGCCCCTGTTACTTGCTCTTAGGAAGCTCACATCACACTAGGTATAGCTATTATCTGCCCATCTCCATCACCAGACTGCAAGCTGTAGCAAAGGCTTTGTATTTCCAGAAGCTAGCAGCATCTGGCATATAGCAGACACTCTAAAAATGTTTGTTGTATGACACTAAATTACTTTAGCAAGCTCTTTTTTTAGGCCATAAATATTTTACTATGTAACTTCAAAAAGGATTCTTAAGCATCACATGTACTCACCAGCAAATTGGTTTCACTGATCAACACCTAAGTGGACATATAGGAATAACATTTATCTAGCATCGGGCAGATGGGAAGGGGCAGAAGGGGATGGGTAAATACATACATAATGAGTGTGATGCGCACCATCTGGGGGATGGTCATGCTTGAAGCTCTGGGGGGTGGGGGGAGGCA
>CAUYRT010033956.1:0-79803 GCA_963574885.1 Lepilemur ruficaudatus
CTGATCTCTAGGGACAGTGCAATCCAGCCAGACCCTACTATGTCACATCAAGGATAGTCACGCCTGTAATCCTAGCACTCTGGGAGGCCAAGGCGGGTGGATCGCTCAAGGTCAGGAGTTCGAAACCAGCCTGAGCAAGAGCAAGACCTTGTCTCTACTATAAATAGAAAGAAATTAATTGGCCAACTAAAAATATATAGAAAAAATTAGCCGGGCATGGTGGCACCTGCCTGTAGTCCCAGCTACTTGGGAGGCTGAGGAAGAAGGATCACTTGAGCCCAGGAGTTTGAGGTTGCTGTGAGCTAGGCTGACGCCACGGCACTCATTCTAGCCGGGGCAACAGAGTGAGACTCTGTCTCTAAATAAATAAATTAATTAATTAATTAATTAATAAATAAATAAGAGAGTGAGCCGGGATGGTGACGGCATGGAGGGGCTGCTATTCTCAAAAATCTTTCCTGTCCCCTCTCGGTATATCTCAGTTTACCGTCAGGGGGCACAATGTGGAAATGACAACCCTAGACTCCTGGGGCAGGGTGGAGCAGAGGCGGGGGTGGGAGGAAGAGTCAGGCACTTCCGGATTCATCTTGACAGCTACATGGCCCTGTTGTGATTAGCTGTATGGACCATGAAGTGTACCGCTACTCTGGCTTTATTCAGGAACACCCCCACAAACACTCGAACCCCTTTAACAGTGTCCTGAGACTGACCTGAGTATAAAGCTGCCCAGCAGTGAGCTGAATCTCTTGTCAGCTAGGGGCCACTTCTGGTCCTCCCAGGATTGGGATGGCTACCCCTTGCCCTGGGAGGGGATGGGGCCAAGTCCAGCTGTCCAGCTGTCCAGGTGCTGACACACAGCGCACCCCAGAGCCGCTCGGGTTTCCCCCACCCCCTACCCTGGTCTGCCCCAGTGGCTGAGCCAGCATCCCAAATATCCTCGGGCTAAATAAGGAGACCACTTGGGTCAGAGGGGCGGGCATGGGGTCCCGGGGGGCTTGGGCAACCACGCCAAACAAGGCAAGGAGGGGAGAGATGTATAAAACCAAGCCCGGGGGCTGAACACCTGCTTGTGCCCCTACTGTGCCATCTGGAAGGGCTCTCTGTTCCTCCTGCAACCCAGCCAGTCAGCTCAAGTCGGCCTCAACGCCTCTGGGGTGAGTCTGATTCTCAGAGAAGCCCCAGACACTCCCACCCCTGGAATGTTCTGATCAAGTGGGAAAAGGACCAATGGTGAGAGTCTCTGTCACACACTGGACCCCCATGTTTGCTCTCTGCTCCCCAGATGTCCAAAGCAGCTCCTGTCAAAAAACCAGCGGCTGGGGCCCCACCTCCTGGATGTACCCTGGATATCAATGACCCCCAGGTGCAGAGCGCGGCCATTCGTATTCAGGCCTCTTACCGGGGCCACAGGTGAGGGGAAGCCCTGGAGCTCTGCAGAGGAAGGGAGTTGCAGAACGCATATTCCTGAATGGGGGTGTGGAGGGCACAGTGCCGTGAACCACTAGAGTCACGGGACTTAGGGGAGAGGGGTTACCGAGGTGCGGAAGGGTGGCCGGCAAGAGTAGATCATTTTATCAGAGTAGCAGTTCAGGAGCAGTCCCCTTCCCTACCAACCCTTACGTTTAGGGATCTGGTGGGCTGAGGGGATGGGCAGGAAACAGTGTGCCCAAGGCCAGCGTTTCGGCGGCCCTGTCGTGGGGACGCTGGGCCCTGATCCCGCCCGCGGGTAGGTCCCGGAAGGAGCTGCGAGAGAAGGGGCCACCGCGGGTGCTGGAGCCGCTGAAGGACGTGGTGCTGATCGAGGGCAGCGCTGCCAAGCTGACTTGCCGCATTTCGGCTTTCCCGGACCCGTTCATCCGTTGGAGCAAGGATGGCAAGGAGCTGCGCGACGGACCCAAGTACCGCTACGTCTTCGAGGACCCCGACGTAGTGGCACTGGTGGTGCGCGATGGCGAGCTGGCAGACCTGGGCCAGTACAGCATCAACGTAACCAACCCCTTTGGCCAGTGCTCCGACTCGGCGCGCATCCTCGTAGAAGGTACGCGGGCCCCAGGCGCAGCGCCAGGGCGCAGAACGCCCCACCCTGCGGGCACTAGCAGCCCTGGCTAGTCGAGCCATTAACCGCCGGGCCTCGCCTGAGGGTCCTGGCCCGCCCAGCCTCGGCACAGCCTAGGGCGCATCGCCGCGCCGGCGGAGTAAATTCGTGCTTCCCTACTTCGGGATCTGGCCCCACTTAGTCTGGGCAGTCCGCTGTGGGCTTAGATCACGCTACGCCAGGGCCCCGAGGTCCCACAGAGAGCTAGAGGCAGAGCCAGGGTTAGAGACAGGTTTTCTGGCTCCAACCCTGGGCAATTTCCACTGCCTGGAGCTGTCTCTGAGGCTCCGCGAGATGTGCGAACATTTTGGGACTTTTACTCGATTTATCTCTTTTGATCTTCTATTCGACCCGGCGACAAAGGAGCGGCAGGGATAAGTCACGTTTAACCCTAGGGAGATGAAACCCCCAGAGAGGCTAATGATCTGCCTAACGTCATACTGAGAGTTAAATGCACCTCGTATTTAGGGCCTGATATTAGCTGCGGAGGTGATGGGCTTGCCCTGCCTCATCTCCAGGTCCCTCACTGGGTCGCGTTCCTCTTCCCTTCCTCTAGTCCCCGCGAAGGTTCAAAAGGGACCCGACAACACCAAGGCGCGCAAAGGCACCACGGTGACGCTGACCGCGGAGATCATGGGCGAGCCTCCTCCCGACGTGGGCTGGACCAAGGACGGGGAGGACATCGAGGAGGACGACAGGCGAGGACCGGGACCTGCGGCAAGGGAAAGGGCCTGGGGCTGGAACCTGGGCGGGACTGAGCCCACAAACGAGGCGGGAGTGGGTTGAGGGCGGGGAACTGGGAAGGGCAGAGCTGGCTAAGTAGCCTGGCCGGGTGCGCGCGTAAACTGACCCGCAGCTCCGCCCTCCCCCGCTGCCCGCTCCCCAGGGTGTTCTTCGAGATTGGCAGCACCACCACGACGCTGACCATTCGCCGGGCCACGCCCGAGGACAGCGGCAAGTACGAGGTGTACGTAGAGAACAGCCTGGGCATGGACCAGAGCTTCGCTCGCGTGGACGTGGCCTGAAAAGGACCGTCCGACCTTTTGCCCTGGCTCCAAGCCCCGGGGCGGGTGGGACCGACAACCCTCGTTCATCTGGCTTAATAAAGTGGCTCTCTCTGACCCTCCGCGTCCGTTCTGTTCTGTAGCGTCGCCATTCCCTGTCCCCAGCACCCGCGCGCACACTTATTCTAGACCCGCACACCAAGGTCACAGGATGTCGGAGTCAGAGGAAGTTTGGAGAGCGCCCAACCCAGTGCTCCATTTTACAGAAAGCAAATCTGAGATAGGGTTTCTCTCGACGTCGGACGCTCGATCATTTCCCAGCCGGGCGTGCCGTGGAGCCTAGCACTCCGCCTTGCCTTCTTCTTCTTTTTTTTTTTTTAGTTGGCCAATTAATTTATTTCTATATTTTTAGTAGAGACAGGGTCTCGCTCTTGCTCAGGCTGGTCTTGAACTCCTGACCTCGAGCGATCCACGCGCCTCGGCCTCCCAGAGTGCTAGGATTACAGGCGTGAGCCACCGCGCCCGGCCCGCCTTCCCTTCTTTTAGAGTGCCTGAAGCCACCTCCCGCCGCAGTTTGCGCCCTTGCCCTGCCCCTTCCAAGCCCCCTGCGTCCTCGTCGTCTCCAGTCTCTCTTCTCCTTGTGACCGAGTTTGTTCTCCACTTCGGCCCATTCTCCCGTAGCTGGGCTCCCAGTCTTAGGCTCCAGCCTCTGCTTCTCAGGCCCCACCCTTCTCATTAATCCCGCCCTCGATCCCTTGGCTACGCCCTGGGGTTCACCGCCGCTTTCCTTCTCTCTTAAAGTTAGAAGCTGGCGCGGGGGGAGGGGGTGGGGAAGAATCTTCAGAACTACAATTCCCAGCAGACCCTGCGAAGGAGTTCTCGCGAGTTGCGAGAAGACACGTGCGCGGAAGGAGCGAGCAGTAGCCGGCGGACGAGCTGGCAGAAAGAGAGCTAGTGGTAAAGGGAGCTGGTGGAAGGGCGGCAGGAGGGGCAGGGGAGGACCAGGCTGGCTCTCCGCGTGTCCACACCTGTGTTGGTCCGAAACCCTTGGCAGCTAGAGGCTAGGGTTTATTGGACAGTCAGTGTGGGGCTCCCAAGGTTGGCAATCAATCCTCCGAATCCAGAGATTCCGCACCAGTCATCAGTATTAGCACTCGGGGATTGGTGGGTTCAGTGTTTAGGATGCCAAGGCAACCTGTCTTTTGATTCGCGGTTCAACATACAGAGGTTAGTTTTAGGATTCCAGTTCAGCTTATAGAGAGTTTTTGCTAGGATTGGGGTTTCATCAAATGCAGATTAGTGTCAGTTCAATACTTGGGGTTTATGCTTAGGATTGAAGTTAACTATCTGGGGCTCACTCGGGGTTTGCAGTTCAATATTCAGGGCTTGCAATTGGGATTCAGGGCTTAAGATCCAGAACAAGGCTGCAACAATTTGGGGATCAGTGGGCTTGAGGTTTCTGATTTTTGAGGTTCCGGATCTGAGAAGGGGATCTTTGCCAAGTTTCTTAATTTTCAGAATTTGTTCATGGCCGGAGGGAAGTCTGTTAGAGATCCAACTGTGGGATGTGAATTTCAGAATTTGGGAGAAATCACTGTGAAGTTTGAAGGCCTACTGGAATCTGGGTTGGGATTTGAGATGTGTAGGATTTGTGGATGTTGTGTCCAGGGAGGGACTACATTAAACTTTGGGTTTACATCTTGGGAGTGGGCTAAGTGTTGCTATTTGGGGTTTGGTTGGGGGATGAGATCTGAGCTTGATTTCTCTGTTGGAATTTGAGGTTTAGGTAGCAGTCACCATCATGCTCAAAGCTGTGATCCTGATTGGAGGCCCTCAGAAGGGTGAGGTGCCAGGGAAGTGGGGGGAGGAGGTTGGACTGGAGTGGTTGGTAGGGTGGAGGCAGAGGAAGGCAGGAGGCCAAAATGTTCTCCTTTCTCCACTCGCAGGGACTCGCTTCCGGCCTTTGTCTTTTGAGGTGCCCAAACCACTGTTTCCTGTGGCTGGGGTCCCTATGATCCAGCACCATATTGAGGCCTGTGCCCAGGTAACCCCATAGGCTGCCCTCTCTAACCTCACTTCCTACTGATCTCCTTCATTCCCTATTTCCCCCTTCTCAACCATGATCTCTTCCCACCAGGCATAACTCTAAGACTGTGATTCATAGATGACAGTGTGAATGGCGCCCAAGTTGTGCAGTGCTGCTGCCCTGTTGTCTTCCCCTAATCTGGTCTCTCATCTGGCCTTTTGTTCAGATTTCACTCCTATTTTTAAAGTATGGAATGTGAGATCAGGCAGGGATCTTAGAAACAATTTAAAGCCATGGCTTGGGGACCCTTAATGAAAACCAAGCACAAGATTCATACCCTGATCACCATGGAGCTCATTTCTTTATTGTTTTTGGTATCGGGACAGGCAAGGTTTTGGTTTGAATTCAGTCTCTGCCTGCTGTGAGACCTAGAGCAAAGTTCATGCCCTCTCTGAGCCTGTTTCCTTATCTGTAAAGTGGGGGTGATGAGACTTATTTTGTGGGGTGGTGAAGTTTAGAAATGATATTTGTAAAGTGCCTGGTACAATGCTGGCCCTTGATAAGTGGCACCCTTACCTCATATGCTGATCTCAAGGTTAGACTGACAGATAATAAAAATGGGGGAATCAATGGATTATCATTTAACACAGCTTGGTAGGAAAAATCTAGAGTGGGTCCCAGTTCAGGTGGGTGAGGGTAATAATAAAAGATTGGAGGATCAGGACTGAGACTTCCTCTAACTTCCTCATTGTCCAGAGGAGAAAACAGGCCAGAGTGGTAAAGTAAGTACCCAGGGGCTGTGGTCTCTGGACTTTGTGCCACTACCAGGGATTTTCTCATAATTCCTTCTTATTGGATGTTTTTTTTTCCTCCCAACCTCTTCTCTTGTTCTCAGGTCCCTGGGATGCAGGAGATTCTGCTTATTGGCTTCTACCAACCAGATGAGCCCCTTACCCAGTTCCTAGAAACTGCCCAGCAGGAGTTTAACCTTCCAGTCAGGTGTCTGTGCACACATACATATATGGGGGCCTCTTGAGTTCTCAGGAGTGGGTTGAATCAGCATTTGCCAGAATTCACCCTCATATACTAGAAGGATCATTATTTGGGCATCTCTGAATCCTTGAATATATGGAGTTTCTCTGTGGGCCTTGGGCAGGAGTACTCCTGGGAGCAGGGAGGGGTCAGGTGCCCTGGCTCATAGTATCTGTCTCCTTGGATCTACTGAGCTGGCTCTGGGGTCCCTGGGAACAGGTACCTTCAGGAATTTGCCCCCCTGGGCACAGGGGGTGGTCTCTACCATTTTCGGGACCAGATCCTGGCTGGAGGCCCCGAGGCTTTCTTCGTGCTCAATGCTGACGTCTGCTCCGACTTCCCCTTGAATGCTATGTTGGATGCCCACAGACGCCAGCGTCACCCTTTCTTACTCCTTGGCACCACGGTGAGGGCATCAGGAGGGTGTGATCCAGAGAGCTTCCTGGGATGCTGGGTGTCAGGGAGGCAGCAGCAGCCCTGGGGGTAGGAGAGGGAGCTGGTGTCAGGAGATGTACTGCTGCAGCAGGAATGGAGACGTCAGTGGAGACCCCGAGCCCTTTGGCTGTTAAGAAGTAGGGAGGGGGAGGGCAGCTGTCAGTTCTCACCCTTGCTGAAGGCCTGTCAGTGGCGGAGCTGCGTGCCAGGTGCTATAGGGGAGAGAAAAAAAGAAAGAGAAAACAAACCTGGTGGCCCAGCAGCAGGCAGGTCACGGTCTCCGGTGTGTCTGTCTTTCAGGCTAACAGGACACAGTCCCTCAACTACGGCTGCATCGTTGAGAATCCACGGACACACGAGGTGAGAGCAGAGAGGAGCTGGGTGGGTGCCCACTCTGTGTGTCACCCCCCACTCCATGCCTCTAGAGATGCTGGAATGCTATGGGGCGTAGCTCCCAGTCTTCATTTCCATGGGTGTGGTGCACAAGGTACTGTGGGAACACAAAAGGAGGAGCCCAGCCCAGCCTTGCCTGCATGAGGGTGGGGAGGGCTTCCTGGAGGAAGCAGGTCTGAGCTGGGTCAGATTTGTTTAGAAGAAGAAGGAAAAAGAAGGGCATTGCAGGCAGAGGGAACAGCATGTGCAAAGGCACAGAGGCAGGAAATGGCATAATTGCCTCCACAGTTATGAAGCTGGGGCTTAATAGGCAAGGCAGGAGGTCTTGACCCTGTTTGTGAAACTTCCTGCCCTGAGCCTAATTGACTGTCACACATGCCTTTTATTTGTTCATCGTTTAATTTCAAACATACATGTAAACACACATGCAGATACACACATACACAGTTTGTGCCATACACCAGGTAGGTGGCAGAGAAACACAGCCAACAGGGCCCAGTCCCCACATCTCAGGCCTCCTCAGTCTAGTGGGAGAGACAAGTCGAAGCCAACCTTTGCAAATGACACAGGGTCAAGGGTGAGGTGTGGCCACAGGCCAGGGGTGCCCAAAGGCATGAATTGCTAACTCTGAGACTGGCAAGAGAGGACTCAGAGAGAGTGACAGTGTCACCTGGGTTTGGAAAGGTGTGATTTCCAGATGAACAGATGGGAAAGGGCATTCCAGGCACGGGCATGCAGTGGCATGCGGTTGTGTTCTGGGAGTGCTGGGGGTAGGGAGGGTCGGCAGGGAAAAGGGTGGAATTGGGACTTAGCTGAAGGTGGATCAGGTGACGGCAGTTGTTGCAGGGTTTAAAGCCAGGCAATGGCAGAACTTGCACTGCATTTTAGGAAGACCACCCTGGCAGCCGGGGGGAGGGGCAGGAAGGGCCTGGAGATCAGAGAGTCTTAAGGGACTGTGGTGGTGGTCCCCTCCTCTACTGAACCCAGCTTGCTCTGTCCTCAGGTCCTGCATTATGTGGAGAAACCCAGCACGTTTATTAGTGACATCATCAACTGTGGCATCTATCTGTTCTCCCCAGAAGCCCTGAAGCCTCTTCGGGATGTCTTCCAGCGCAATCAGCAGGATAGGCAACTGTGAGGCAGGCCCCATGGCCCTGTGACCCCAAGTACTCCCAGTCCCAGACCCCAACACACACCAGTCTCTTCAGGCTCCATCTCAACCTGCTCACCTTCCTCCTCCCTCCTCCCTCCTCCCTTGTCCACCTGTCATCTCCAGCTGAGTCTCTGAGCCCCTCCCCTTCTAACCTCATTCTGTCCCTCTTCCTTATCCATCCCAGTTCCTTCTCTGTCACTGCCTGCCCACTCCCCTTCTGGTCCATTTCTCTAAAGCCCTGAGTGTCCCAGAGATGCCTTTCAGAACAGACGGCAACACACAGTTGTGTGCACACACTCAGTGCAGACATACAAGCGTGTACACACTTACTCTGAGGCTGAGGCTCCCCTGGGAACGTAGCACCCAGAGCCCTGCTCACCACGGTCTTGGGGTGGCCCTCCTAGGCCCGAAAGCCGTTCCCTTCCAGGGACCTTTGCCTTTGCTCCTCCCCTGCCCATCGCCCCATCTCATGCCTTTTTCTCGCATGGCCATTTCTCACTCCCACCTGTGTCTCTGCTTCTCTCTCCACCTCTCCTGGCCTCTCTGTCTCTGTTTCTGCTGAGCTGGCATCTCTACCATCTCTCTCTCCCTCTCTGTCTGTGACTGTCTCTGCCCTCACCAGCTGCCTTGCTCTGGGGTGAGTCTGTCTGTGTTTCATTCCATCCAGTCAAGGGGAGGGTGACTTGAGGGGTGGGGGACGTAGAGGGCTGAATGGGGGGAGAATGTGCAAATGGGGGGAACTCCTTCTGTACATGGGGACACAGGACAGGGATGGGAGGTGGGTCTGTGCCTGGGGTTCTTTTGTCATAGCACCCACTGAGCTGGGGCTGGGTGGGAGAGGTTCCTGGGGTGAGAGCAGCCCTTTGGAAAGGACCTGACCAGACCTGGGGAGGGGCTTAGAGAGGTGGTGGGAATCCCTTCGACTCCTGTCCCTGAGAGACTGCGTCGGCCCCACAGGCGGGCTCAGCTGGAGAACTGATGTCAGCATCCTTCTTCTCTGCCAGGGAGGACTCTCCAGGCTTGTGGCCGGGGGCAGGTACCATCCGCCTGGAACAGGATGTGTTCTCGGCCCTGGCAGGGCAAGGCCAGATATATGTGTACCTCACTGACGGGATCTGGAGCCAGATCAAGTCCGCAGGGTATGAGAGGCCAGGGTGGGGTGGGGGGTTCTGGGGCTCTGGTGGGGAGGCTGGGTCACTGGGGGGGGTTGAGACTTTGGGGTGGTATGCACAGGCCCTGCTGGCCCCTGAGCGCCTACCCTCATGTTGTGGCCCCCAGCTCAGCCCTCTATGCCTCCCGCCTTTATCTGGGCCGCTACGAGTTCACTCACCCAGAACGGCTGGCCAAGCACACACCAGGAGGTCCACAAATCCGAGGTACCCACCCTGCCCCAACTCTGAACCTTCGCCCTCCACTGCAGCCCCCTCTGCTCTCTGAGCCAGGACTGCTGACCTCAGTCGAGAGTTGAAGTCTCAATCCCTGCCCCTTCCCATCCAGATATGGTTTGGGGTATTTGCCCCCAGGGCCTCTCTTCTGCTTCTAGGAAATGTTTACATCCACCCAACGGCTAAGGTGGCCCCATCGGCTGTGGTAAGCACCAGGCCCAAACCCGGGGGAAAATCTATGGGGAAGGTGGGTGGTGGTCAGGGTGGGTGGGTAGCACCGGTCTCAACCTGTTGTGTGGCCTCGAGCAGGTTGCTTCTCCCTCATCTGTTCTAGGAGGGGATTGGAACTGGGGATCCTCCAAGTCCCTCCAGGGCTTATGGTGTGTGTTCTTCCCCACAGCTGGGCCCCAACGTCTCCATTGGGAAAGGGGTGACAGTGGGCGAGGGTGTGCGTCTCCGGGAGAGCATTGTCCTCCACGGAGCCACGTTACAGGTAGGAACCAGTGTACAGCAGGGTGTGGCACCCCAGGGGTTGAGGGGAGGGCCCGGGTAGCGGCCCCCCAGAGCAGAGAAAAAGGGTGAACCCCATGGGCTCTGCATCTGGCCACATCTGACACACCCACCCGTCTGACACACCCACCCAGTCCTGCTGCCTCCCCCCTCACCTTCACCATCCTATTTATTGGACAGGAGCACACATGTGTTCTGCACAGCATCGTGGGCTGGGGGAGCACCGTGGGGCGCTGGGCCCGCGTGGAGGGTACCCCCAACGACCCCAACCCCAATGACCCCCGGGCCCGCATGGACAGTGAGAGCCTCTTCAAGGATGGGAAGCTGCTGCCTGCCATCACCATCCTGGGTATGGCTTCCTGGGGGCCTGGGACTGTGAGAACCCCCACAGGTGATGGCCAGCGGTCTGTGGGGAGCATTTGTTCCTGTGTGTTTGCGTGAGTTTCTTCTTTTAGCAAACAGTTAGCAAGTGCCTGCTGTGTGCCAGGCCCTGGGTGAGTCACTGGGGGCATGAGGCCAGGGGCGCAGATGGGCAGGGAGGGATCCCTTCCTGCTGGCAGTAGCCCCCAGCTCCCTCTGGTGCCCTGTGACCTCCCCCTGGTGCCCGGTCCACACTGCAGGCTGCCGTGTCCGGATCCCTGCCGAGGTGCTCATCCTGAACTCGATTGTTCTGCCACACAAGGAGCTGAGCCGCAGCTTCACCAACCAGATCATCCTCTGATGGGGGCTGCCAGAAGGCCGCCCCAACTCCTCTCCCCTCCCCTGGAGGCTGCTGCTTGCTTGGCCAGCCTCTGTCCAGAAAGGACCAGAGGAAGCCAGGCAGGACCTTCACATGCTGGGAGCAGTGTGGGTGGCCCAGGACTCCTGGCCTCCCTCCCAACTCCCTAATAAACCCCGTGAACCTTGGAGCCAGCATGGACTCCGCTTGTGCCTGGGCTGGGGGTGGGGGCGGAAGCAGGGCAGCTGAGTCAGGCCCCCCCACATTAGCATTTAAATTGGAGTCGTAGCTGTGGGCTCATGAATAATGAATCTGGAGCCCTGGTAAATCTCCCCCTCCCACCGCCTCAGCCTCAGCCTCCTGCACTGCTCGGGAGGAAGGCCCTCTAGGCTCCCAGCCCGCCTGGCCCCCCTTTCGCCCCGCTTGCCTGCCTCCCTGGCCCTCCTCACCAGGCCTGGCTCAGCCTCCCAGGTGTAGGGGTCCCGCAGGGCAGAGCGAAGGATTTCGGTTGGGCGGTGGGTCTGGGTGCAGGGGCCACAGGCCCGGAGGCTGATCCTGGCAGCCCACTCTGCTCAGTTCCTGCCGAGCCCCATTTGTGGCCTTTTTTCCCTTTGCCAGCACCATCTGCTCCCAGCCTGGCTTTTGGCGGGGTGGGGTTTTGCCCCCGCCGGAGGCCTCGAGTCTCAGTCTCCTACTCCCCTGGCAGCCAGGGCGGGCCTGAGCTGGTGCCGTTCTCTCCGGAAGCTCAGTGGGAGGCCCCCTGTTCTGGGAGGGGCCAGGCCACCTCCCATCACCCTGGCTCTGCCCTTTGGGAGGTCTCCGCCTTCCTCTCCCAACCATCTCCTGTCTGCCCATGACCCCCGTGTGCCCCTCTCGGCGCCCCCCTTTCCCCAGCTGTGGGTGCGGAGCCGAGTTGCCAGATGAGCTGGTAATGATCGTAATCTGCTAATTGAGAGGAATCTAATTACCCGAAGAGTGTGGGGGGGGCAGGGCGTGGGTGGAGGGAGGAGGGTGTCCTGGCAGCAGGAAGGGGTGGCAGGCGGCAGGGTGCTGGGGCCTTGTTGTCAGCACCGGCGTCTGGGACAGAGCCCAGGATTTCGTGGCTTCATAGCTGGGCCGTTAGGAAGATGTGCTTCCTCTGAAGTTGGGGGCTGAGGGTGAGGATTGGGCTGGATGTGACCTCCGGAGGGCTGTGTGGGAGCATGTGGGGCGTGTCTCGGGGTTCTGACAGCCCTGACCTGTAACCTTCCTCTGTTTGATCCTTGCCTCCATCCCAGACCTTCCGTCATCCCTCTGCGTGGGGCTGGGAGGGGACTGTAGGTCCCCACTCTGGGCCTGGGGTCAAGGAAGGGGTTGGGAGAGGGATAGGCCCTAGGGCCAGGGTCTGGGTCCCTTCCCTCTCCTCCCCCCAGTCCTGACCCTTCTGTTCCGAGTGGTTGGCAGAGGCCGTGGCAGCTCCATCATAAATATGATAATTTAATTATTTTCTCAGCAAAACACCGTGAAATCCAATAAGTCTGTGTCAGGCCCTGGCCCCCGGGATCCCCCTCCTAGACCCAGTGGGGGTGGGGACATGGTGGGGAGAGGCGAGGAAGGGAACAGGGTCAGTGTTTGAAGGGGAGGCAGGTAGTGAAGCCGAATCTTTGCAACATGCCCCCCTAGGCTGAGGGAGCCACTGTTGGGGGGGGGGGTCTAAGGACAGAGGTTGTAATGCCCTCCCTCCTCTCCAGCCCTCTTCTGTGTAGGGAGGGGCCCAAGGTTTGGGAGCTCCCTGCCTCTGGAGGGGAAGCAGGAAGCCCGCTTCCACCACCTCTGGGACCCTGTGCCCAGCCTTCATTGGCCCTATTGGGGTAGGAGGGTGCCAGCCCCAGGGAGGGATTGAGGAGGGAGAAACAGGAGGGAATGGGTGGGAGGTGGGGGATGAACGGGGGGAGGGATGCGGGGGAGGGGTGTGCTCCTGCCATTAGTGCTTTTTTCGGTTTCCATAAAAAGATTATTCTGTAAAATCAGCGAGGGGGAGCAAGCTGGGGGCCGGGGAGGGGGGTGGGTCCCTGGCACCAAGCTGGATGGGGGACAGGGGAGGAGAGCTGGGGACAGGGACTGAGTGGAGAGAAATTTGGATGGGCTTCAGGAGCCAGCCGAGGGGAGAGGCTGAGCCAAGAACAGAGACCGGGGAGGCTGGCTGGGGCGGGGCAGGCAGGGCAGGGCGCTCATCTCCCTCCTGTCCCTTTGGCCGGGCTGCGGGGAGTGGGGGGGGGCGGTCCCACCACCATCTCATCCCCTCCCCCAGCACTTAGCAGCCATTATCGGGGGAGCAGATTGCAGCCCCCTCCCCCTCTCCGGGAAGCAGGCACAGCTGGGCCCTGCCACATGTGCCGCTTCAGCACGGAGCACAGCTGGGTGTACCCAGAGCCTCGCTCCCCAAAACACAAAGGGGGTGGGCGGGGGCCAAGGAGAGCCCAGACCCCTGAGACAGACACACTGACACCTCTGCCAACAGACACATACTCCTTGAGGCAAAGCTACACCCACCAACACACGCTCCCTTGTGTGCAGAGACGGAAGAACTGGCAAACACACAATTACCCAGCCCCGCCCGCCACCCCCGCTCCCGTCCCCCAACCCCTCCTCTTCCCTTTCCCTCCCCCGGGGCTCTCCTCCGCCACCACGGCCACCTTGGAGCTGCCCTGGGCTCTAATCTGGATGGAGCTAGGGGTGGTTCAGAGAGCGGGAGGGCAGGGGTTGGTGAGGGGCGTCTGGGTCTGAGGTATGGACCCTGGGAAGCCCCCCTCCAAGCCCACACCCTCCCCACAAAGAAGCCTCCTCCGAAACTCTGGTCCTTGCTGCAGCCTGGGTGCGATGGGGTCTCGGTGCCCTAACTGTTCCCAGTGGCACGCTTGTGTTCCATTGGTTGCCTCAAGGAGGCGCTCTGTGCCCTCAGTCTCTCCAGTCATCAGCTCAGCAGCTCCTGGTGCTGGCCCCTGCCACTCCCCCCAATAATCAGCCAGTACCCTACCCTCAGCAGGCACCCCTCTCCGCTTAGCTCTGCTGCCCCAGACTTGCGTAGGGTGTGGGGGCCCCATCAATGGCAGAAAGGTCCCCTCCCCAGAACAGACGATCAGGAGTTCCTCCTTTCCCAGTCGATGACCACCTCTTGGCCCCTGATTAAATCCTGCCCCCTCTGCAGCCTTCACTTTTCCCATTTATCTCCTTGGCCTTGGTGTCTTGCCCTCAACCCTCTCCTCCCTGCCCCCCACCCCATCCCACACTGCCCCCCCATGCCCCTCAGAGCTTTAATCCCTCCTGCTGCTGTGCAGCCTTATCTGCTCCCAGCAGCTTTCGCTGCTGCAAAGCCCTCTCCCCCTCCTTCTCTGGATCTCCCCCTCCTTCCCCGGCTTTCTCTGCTCTCTGGCCAGCCCCCCTTCCTGGCCAGCCTGTCTCTGCCACTCAGGCCCCCATTGTGGTTCTTGGCTAACCCCAGATCTGCACCCCAATGCCCTTTGCCCTCTCCCCTCTCCAGCCTCAGCTGCGAGATGGGGGGCTGCCTACCCACTCCCACCTTGCCTCTTCCATCCCAACCCTCCCTGCAGGCCGCACGGACTTTGTTAGTTTCTGGCCAGGAATTTTCGAGACTCTTCTTCCTGCCCTCCCTTTCTTGCTCCCCACCACACTATCCGGGATCTGGTCCCCTTCAGTCCGAGTGACCCATCGCCTCGGCTTGGGAGCATCTGAAAAGGAATGGAGGTGTTGGTGCGAGACACAGGAGAGGGTGCTAGGCCGGGCTCCCCCTAGCAGGATAGGGGCGGGGGCGGGGGACGGAGGGGTGCAAAGATACTGGCCCACAGTGGGGGCAGGGCCTGGTAGTGGGATACTAACCCTCTTCAGTCGCCTCAGATCACGTTCGGGCCTCCCCACCCCCTTCACTGGGACTCTCATTAACCGCTTCTCCTGCCTCGTCCACAGCATAAATAACCCAGATAAATCAGCCACCGTCCGCCCCCCGCCCCCCGGCCCCCGCACAGCCCGTTTGTCACCGCTGCTCGCTCACCAGCCAGGCCTGGCGTGGCCCCGGCCCAGCCCCCCCATCCTTGTCCCTTCCCACTCACGTCTGTCCCACACTGGCTCATCCCTTGATCCGCACCAGGGCCAGGTGTCTGGGCTGGGGACGGTTACTAGAGGGTGTCCCAGAGAGCAGGGAAGGCTGGGGACTGCCTAGGAGAATGCTGTCTAGGAGTTCGGGGGTCGTATAGTGAATAACGCCAGCCAGGCAGGGAGTCTGGGGGCCAGCTTGGGGGTCCCTGTGCTGAGAAGAGGCTTCCTTGGAGCCCCCCCCAAGTTGGGTCCTTGGAGGTCTTCAGGTTTCCCTTGGCGGCATTTTGCCCAAAACTTCCATCCTCCTCCCAGACCCCTAAGCCAGGGAGTCCTGCTCTCCCGGTCACCCCCTCAGCCTCTGCTCCCCCATTCCCAGTGCCCTGCCAGCCCATCTACCACTTTCTTTCTTGCAGCGGGAAGCCTAGTTCATTCCCTGGGGGATGGAGGTGGGTGGAGATTGGACCGGGAACAAATCTGGGGAATGGGGACCGTGGGAGGGTTCTGGAGCCCTGGCTGGGGCTTTGTGTTCTGACCCTGCAACACCCCCTCCCTGCACTCCCTTCGCCCACACCCAGCTCAGGTCCTAGCGGACCACACTTGGCCCAGATGCTTCACTGCAAGGGGCAGCTGGTCCCCTGGGAGTAGGTGGGGGCAGCAGGGAGGGATGAGGGAGCTTGGGCGCAGGGCTGGGTGGGGGTGGGGAAGAAGCTGGGCCAGGCCCCAGGGACCAGCTGGGCAATGAGCCGGGGAAGCAGCCGGGAGGCTAAATGAGGGAGATTATCACCCAACTGCAGCCGGGCAGAGAGGGAAGCAGGCAGGGAAGCAGGGAGAGGGAGGGGTGAGGGGACGGGCCAGAGGCGAAAGGGGTACAGAGGGACTGGGAGGGGGCCGGAAGAGACTCGAGAGGAGGGAAAGGTCAAGAGATGAGCTGGAAGGATGGGGGGTGCCCACTTAGCATAACCACATTCCTGGAGGTCTGCAAGGCTGGATGATGGAGACTTAGGGACAATTGGAGACAGCTGGCTGTGGGGCAATGGTGGGGTGTGCGTGCAGCTAACCGCTCCACATCCCAGCAGCCTGGGGCTCCCCTCACAACCCCCACTCCCTGCTCCCCCATACACAGTTACCACCCAGCTTCATTCCTTATAGAGGTTGAAGTCTTCCTGCCATCCCCTAGAAGGAAAGAGGGTGTAATTTGAGCCATGATGAAGGCCAGTATGTTGTGGGGTGAGTGTGACCCCGAGATCTCAATGGATGGCAGGGGAATTTAGGGATATGTACAGAATTCAGGGCAGAAGCAGGTGCTGGGGGGAGCTTGGGGGGCAGCTCCCCGCTTTCTTGGCAGAGCCCCAGAGTGAAATAACCTTAAAAAAGCAATTAAATCACCTTTTAAAAAAAACCCAGTAAAGAAAAATCAATATTGGGAGAAAGAGGAAGAGAGAGAAGGGTGAGGAGGAACAGTGGAGAGAGCTCTGGAAAGGTCTGGAAGTCTACCAGGGAGGGAAGAGCATGGGAGGGGGCTGTCTGGGCATGGGGCAGAGAGAGGGGGGCTGCCTGTGGTCACTTGGACACCCTTAGTGCCAACTCAGCAGCTGCTCTCAATACCAACCCCACTCTCCCCTCTGGGACACTCTGTCCCAGCCAGATGCAGCACCTGACTCCAGGGGTCTAATCTGCCCGGCCTGGGGAGTCAGCTGGCCCAGACTCATCTAGGCCTGTGGGGATGCCCAGGTGTGGGGGCCCTGAGGAAGCCACTACGCTGGAAGGCTAGGGACAACCTAGGTGGGGCGCCATGCATGGCCAGGACTGGGTACGGGGCAGGCTCCATGCTGGGGCAGCCCTGATAGGGCCTGACCTGGCCTTGCAGCCCAGGTGGGCAAAGTGGCTCCCTGCCGGCAAGGGAGCTATCCCTGGGTCTCTCCCCTGGGGCTAGGCCTGCCGCAGGTGACGGGGTGGCCGCAGGGGGCAGGGTGGCCATTGGGCAGCGGGTGGACCTCGGGCTGTAATCCTCAGCAGCTGCCGTTTCCCTCAGATCGATTCTCTTCTCACTTTTTTTTCAGCTGCTGGTTCCGCGGCTTGGATCGATGGAGCCGCCTCCCTCCGCCCTTCTGAGCTTCCTCTCCCTGCTGCTCATTAGCGCCCCGATTAATCAGCCCCCCTTTCCTCCAGGGGACAAGTGCTTCCTCCCCCGTGAGGGCTCATGCTCTCGCATGGTCCCCAGAGCATAAGCGGCTCATCCTTGCCACCCCCACCTTGGGGGCACGGACTGATGCATCCCCCCTGGCCAGCCCACAGAGGCTCGCAGCCCTGCTGTGATGACTGCCCACATGCTTGCTCCTCCTCCAGAGGAACACAGCAGCCCCTGGGGCTCCCCTGGCCCACTCTGTCAAGTGGCCGGGCACCCCTTGCATCTGCTTCGTCAGGACAGCACTCCCTCCCCGTGGAGCCCAGCACATCTCCCCGCTCCCTTCAACATCCCCATGGGGCTCTTCCTCCCCCTGCACCGCACACCTGCTCCCCCTATGTATGGGATCCCCCCACATACCTCCCTTGTGCTCCCTAGCTTGTTTACCCAGCACCCCTCTCCCCAAGCCTGGTTGTGTTGGGATTTGGGGAACACTTGGGGGAAGCAAAGTGGCCACAGATGTGAAAGTCAGCCAGGGCACTCTGTCCCAGACACATGAGTGACTGAGGCTGGGGTTGGAGGCACAGTGAGGGAGAGGGCAGCCATTCTCCCAGAGGGGCAGGGGCATGGTGGGTGCTGAAGTTGGGAGCAAAGCTGTAGGGAAGCCAGAGAATCTTGGTGGACTCATGGTTCCCCTGGTCTGTCTTGTCTTCCTTCACTCCCCTTCTCTTCCCTCCCTCATTCAAACAAGTGGCTCTCTCAAGGAGTTTCTGGAAGCTGCTGTGAATGGGGTAGTGGGATCAGGTGGTGGCTGGGTGCTGGAGTCAGGGAGGCCAGGAGGTAGGGGACAGAGTTGGCTGACCCCTCCTGGGGCGTGGTCCAGAAAAGTGGCAAAGAGTGAGCTGAGGACTGGGTGCAGCACTCTTCTCTGGGTGGCCAGGGAGTGGGGACATCTGGGGACCCCAAGAGTGGCTAGGGTGTAGTAAGAGTTTACGAGGGTAGCCCCATCCTGGGATCCCTGACCTGGGCTGCGGGCTGTCCCCTCCCCTGGCTGGGCTCCTGCCGCCCATGCTGCCGGTGAAACGCTGTTGACATGTCCTGAATTATTAAGCACGGGGTGGGCTCCAGAGCACATGCTGAGCGGAGCTGCTGGGGCTGCGCGGCGTGGCGGAGCAGCGCTCGCTCCCTCGCTCACTCGCTCGCTTGCAGGGACACACGCAGGGGCTGACAGCTGTGCTGGTGCTGATAAGGGAAGCCACAAGGAGACGATCGAGGAGAGAGACAAGCGGCAGCAGAGGCAGCAGCGGCAGAGGCAGCACCAGGGCTGCGGAGCTGCTGGGAGTGGGAGTGACTCCCCCACCTCGGGCCCCCACCCTGTCCCCGTCCTCCTCCCGCTTGCCCTGAGTTTAGAAGAGCAGCCGCTGCCACCACCACCACTCCGGAGGGCACGGGGGCTGCTGGCTAGGGAGAGACAGGGGCAGGGAGGCTCTGGCCAGTCCCAGCAGCCGGGGACAGATGCCGATCGAGATTGTGTGCAAAATCAAATTTGCTGAGGAGGATGCGAAACCCAAGGAGAAGGAGGCAGGGGATGAGCAGAGCCTCCTGGGGGCTGCTCGGGGGGCAGCAGCTCCCCGGGACCTGGCCACCTTTGCCAGCACCAGCACTCTGCACGGGCTGGGCCGGGCCTGTGGCTCAGGCCCCCACGGACTGCGCAGGACCCTATGGGCACTGGCCCTACTCACCTCACTGGCTGCCTTTCTCTACCAGGCGGCCGGCCTGGCCCGGGGCTACCTGACCCGGCCTCACCTGGTGGCAATGGACCCCGCTGCCCCAGCCCCAGTGGCAGGCTTCCCTGCTGTCACCCTCTGCAACATCAACCGCTTCCGACATTCGGCACTCAGCGATGCTGACATCTTCCACCTGGCCAATCTGACAGGGCTGCCCCCCAAAGACAGGGATGGACACCGTGCCGCCGGCCTTCGCTACCCGGAGCCTGATATGGTGGACATCCTCAACCGCACTGGCCACCAGCTCGCCGACATGCTCAAGAGCTGCAACTTCAGTGGGCATCACTGCTCCGCCAGCAACTTCTCCGTGGTAAGTTCTGCCAGCTGGGCCGCCTGGCCTGGGGTAGCCAGAGGCCAGGGGGCGGGGAGGAGCAGTGGCAGTGGTGTGCAGGGGCATCCTCAACAGGGCTTCCCTTCCTTCTGCCACCAGAGGCTGGCCTCGTGTCTCCCCCGAGCCTGGCTTTTCCCGCTGGCTTCCCAGCCATGGAGCAGTGGACGCACAGGGGCTTACCCCAGGGCTGCTGCTCCTCTTCCTGGTTTGGCTGCGGCTGCAGTGTCCAGCTCTGGGGGCTGGGGCGGGGTGTCCTGGGGGCAGGCCCAGGTGTCCTGGAGCTGGTCAGCATGCAGGGAAGGGACGCACCATCCCAAGGCCGGATCAACTGACTCCCACTCCTCTCTTGTTCCCCTTTTCTTCTGAGGCTACTGGATTCTTCTCCCCATCAAATGAAGGTGATGGGGAGGGGGTGTTTGGGGGCTCCGGCTAGGGAAGGACTCAGGGCTGTCTCCTGGGGAGCTGGCCCGGCAGGCAGGCTGGAGAGAGCCGGTCCTCATGCACACTGGGCACCAGTGTCTCTTCTCTGGCTCTGTGTGTCTCTCACACACCCCCTTCACAGACTACCTCACACATCCCTCTTTCATTCTGCCCCTCCAGCTCTCCCGCAGGCCAGGCCCCCTCCGCTCCCCTGCCCAGCCCTGGCTCTGGCACTGGGAATCACTGGTGCACTCTCATGTGCATAACTCACCCTCACTGCTGCCCTGGCACACGCGCACACGCACACATCTATTGCTCAGGGACACAGTTGCCTGCACACTCCCTCTCGCACACACACTCAGTGTCCCTGTCACGACATTCCCGTGCACACCTGCACACCCACACACCCAGAGAGCTACTCATCTCCTTGCCCATATCCTAGCTCTTGCTTAGCTGCCAAGGACAGGGTCACACTGTGGCTGCCATCCCCTCTGGTGACACCCCCACCCCCATCTATCTCAGTTGCTGCTCCCCATGTGGGGACTGCTGGTGCCATCTCTCACCTACGTGTGAATGTAACACACATACCCTTAGCACACCTCCCACCGTCAGGTGTGTGAGGGGGGTGGGTGTGTCTTGTATGCTGTCTGTCTGTCTGTCAGTGCTCCATTCACCCACAGTCACAGGGTATCTAGTATTCATGGTGCTTGGGACACCTGCCCCCCGTCCACGGTCTGCTCCCAGCATTGTGTGTGTGTGTTTCCATCCTTGTCACCACTGCCCAGTGCATATGCAAATGCACGGTGTCAACATGGTGCCCACTCCGGCCCAGCCTCCAGCAGCCAGCCCCAGTGATGGGGAAACCCTCCAGGTTCTCACTCACGTGCCGCCTCGGTGTCACCAGGGAACATGCTCCAACTAGGCTCCTGGCTCCACCATGCCTGCAGTGTCTGGGGCTTCCTGCCATTGGGTGGAGGAGTTAGGTAGAAATATGGGGACAGGGAGGAGAGGATTGTCCAGGGACAAGAGTCAGGGGACATTGGTCTGTCGTCCAGATGTACACCCCTTCTCCTAGGAAAAAAAATCACTGCTCCCCAAAGCCAGGGCTAGAAGAGTCCCCAAGGAGGAGGTGGGGTGTGGGGTGTGAGTGTGGCCTTTGGGATCCATGGGGCTCCTCTGTCCTACTTGTGTTGGGGGCTGGGCAGAGCCCAGTCTTAGCAGGTGCTGTTGGGGCAGAAATCAATGGGGCCTTTGTGTCCCTGAGTGGGAGTTTGTGCCTCTGGCCCTGGTTGGGGGTGGGCAGGAAAGGGGAAGGGTGAAGTGACCTGAGTGAGAGGGAAGGGGAGGAAGGAATGGAGGGGTGAGGAAGTACAGGGGGAGGCAAAGCATCCCCTGGCCTCCAGGAGAGCAGGAGGGACCTGCAGGATACAAGAATAGGGAGTCCCTCGAAATCCTGGGGATGGCTGGGAGGAGTGAGGGTGGATTTCCCACAGCGCCTTGGGTACCATGGGGCTGGAGAGAGGAGTAGTGTAGAAGTCTGCAGCTCACAGCTTGGGCTAGGGAGGGACAGTGAGGGGAGTAGGGCAAAGCCAGCACCAGAGGCAGGAATTCCCCTGTGGGGTTCCTGCTCTCCACGTCCCCAGCCCAGTCTGGTACCTCTGCCCACACCTTCCGCATCTGCTGAGTGCAATGCTCCCTCGGACCTGGCATTCTCGGACTGAGTCTGCAGCAAATTCATCAGGGTCCGGAATTATGGATTGGGATGGGGGTCCATGATCCACGGCAGTGGGGAAAGTGGGGTGTATTGTTGGGCAAGGCTGGCGAAGGGGCATGCAAATGAAGACGTGGGGTCTCCCATGAGGACTTGAGGTCCATAATCGACTGTGGTGAGGACATGGAGTCCATGATGGGGTCTACGGTGGGGAGACGGGTACGTGAACCAGTTGGTGGGAGCCTGCCAGGGTGGTGAGATGGTCAGAGATAGGCCAGGCTTTGGTAAGGGGCTGGTTTGTGTTTTCTGTTGCTTTCCCTGTTAACTCCCTCCCACTCCCCACTCTGCTGTGACCTTTCCTCCGGAATCCAAGTTAATAAATGTCACATTTTCCAGCCTATTTTTACTCCGGGTAATGCACCCTCCCCCAGTCCCCTCTGCTGCTGCTCTTGCTTCTGTTACCACTGCAATCGCTCTCCCCCCACGCTCCCTAATATCCCCTCGTCTACTCCCAATCAGGCAGCCGATCAATCAACAGGGGGTTCTGTGTGCCTACTGTGTGTTGGGCTCCCTGCTCGGAGCTGTGGGGGACAGCAAAGAAGGGAAGCCCTGTCTCCAGTCCCTGTCCTCAAGCAGCCTATAGTCTTGTGGTAGAGCGGACACAGGGACACTCAAAAGCTTAAGCAACCATGCAAGAGTTAATCAGCCGTGCAAGCAGTGTCATCAGGTGTCAAGATCAATTGCCAGACAAGGTGCATGGATAGGAAGAGCCGGAGTTCAGAGAGAGAGGCCACTCTGGGCTGAGGAGCCCTGGAAAGGCCTAAGGGATAAGGCAGTCTGGAGAGGAGGGGACAGAAGAGGGGAGAAAGAGGGGAGAGGACCCTGGGTGGTGAGGGTTGTGTCTCCCTCTCCACCTCTGCTAGCTCCAGCTAGCTAACCTCAGCCCTTCCCTTTCCCTCTCCCCTCCTCACCCAGTCTCATACCGAGCCACTCCCACCTATGCCTCCTACTTTTACCACCACCTGTATGTCTCCCACCCCAGCCTTGTAGCTGGCTCTCTCTCCCTCCCTGTTTCCTGCCACTGTCTACCCCCTCACCCTCGTGCTCCAAGCCCAGCCGTACTTTCCCCACTGTAGCTTGCGCTCGGCCTGCCCTCTTACTGGGAGGCAGAAAGCGCTTTCTCCCTAGGCTTCCTTTCTTGAGCTGTAAAATGCAAGGGTGGCTCTAACATTCAGCATCTCTCAGCTGGGGACTGCACACTGGAGTGGCCCAGTGTGTGGGTTCTGGAGCCACCTGACCACTTAGATTTGAACCTCCATTCTACCCATTAAGCTATGTGGCTTTGCGGACGCCAAAAACGCTCTGTGAGCATATCTGTGTATTTGTTAAATAGGATATGAGAAACTAAAAATGTGGAGTTGTTGTGAGGAATCAAAAGATGCTTGTAAAGAGCTTAGCACACTGCTTGGCACGCACACGGTACACACTCTGTAAGTGTCAGCTGTTAGAAATGCCAGCACTCTGGCTGGGCACGTTGGCTCATGCCTGTAATCCTAGCACTCTGGGAGGCCAAGGTGGGAGGATTGCTTGAGATCAGGAGTTCGAGACCAACCTGAGCAAGAGCGAGACCCCGTCTCTACTAAAAATAGAAATAATTAGCTAGAAACTACTAAAAATAGAAAAAATCAGCCGAGCACAGTGGTGCACACCTGTAGTCTCAGCTACTTGGGAGGCTGAGGCAAGAGGATTGCTTGAACCCAGGAGTTTGAGGTCGCTATGAGCTAGGCTGATGCCATGGCACTCTAGCCCGGGCAACAGAGCAAGACTCTGTCTCAAAAAAAAAAAAAGTCACCACCTCAACTCCTGGCTGTCTTTAACCTGATAGTTCCCAGCACTACCTACCGGTTTCTGACCCATGTACTGCTGTCACTGCTACTGTCTGTCACCTAGTCTTCCCCTGCTTTTGACCCTCCAGCCCACACCCTCCTCTGCCCTGTTCTAGCATCCCCATTCTATTGAGCCCACCCAAATATGCATGCATGTGTGCACAGGTGCAGGAGTGTGCACACACGGTCTAGATCAGTGCTAGCCAAGGGAACACTCTGTGATGAGAGAAGCACTCTGTGTCTGTGCTGTCCAACATGGTAGTCACTAGCCACATGTGGCTAGTGAGCACTTGCAATGTAATTAGTGTGACAGAAAATGAATTTTAATTCAAATAGCCACACGTGGCTAGAGTCCGCTGTCTTGGACAGCACAGCTCTCCATAGCCCTAGGAATGAGCTTTAGACTGCCTGGGTAGGGCCAAGCTGGGAATTACAACGGGGACCAAAGGATATAAGGTAATGGCTGCAGGCTGTGATCAGAAGTCAGGCTGTCTACTCTCAGGGCTGAGGTCCCGGGTTGAGCTGAGGCCAGGGCCTGAGTCTGGGGGCTGGGGTCGCTGGGGTGTCTGGAAACATCATGTGAGCAATGGTACCTTTCTTCCCAGGTGCAGGACATGACCTTGGTCCTTTATATTCTACTGTCTGTAAACTTGAGGCATGGGGGAGGTGGAGGAGTCCTGAAGGGGCTGGGGTAGGACCCAGCCGCTCTCCATGGGGTCTTCAAGGAGGGTCAGGCCCTGGAGGGCCAAAGAGATGAGGGCTCTGTGGGTGCCTCACATCCCCTCTGGGCTCTCAGGCTTCCCTCCCCCTCCCGACCCTTCTTCCCCACATGCTGGTGACTGCCGTGACTATTAATCACTCGCCCTGTTCTCTTCCTCTCTACTAATCAGGCACAATTAGACAAGGCCTCTTCCAGCTGGGCAGTCCCCCTCCCTGCCCTCCTCCCTTCTCTGCCAGCTCCACCCAGCCGCCAGCCAGGACAGCTCCCAGGCAAGGGGAACAGCATACCAGTCCTCTATCACTCTCTGGCTGTCCCGGCCCCTAATTTGGAGGCCCCAGCACTCCCTCCTTCCATCCCAGTTTTCTCCTTAGCCCTTTCTCTTCCCTGGTGTGGTCAGGCCAATACTGACAGTCTCTGCCCCTCCACCCCCTGCCCTTGGCCATGGGAAGAGCTACTCCACACTCTACCCC
This sequence comes from Lepilemur ruficaudatus, assembly GCA_963574885.1. NCBI lineage: Eukaryota > Metazoa > Chordata > Mammalia > Primates > Lepilemuridae > Lepilemur > Lepilemur ruficaudatus. The sequence continues at coordinate 24,295 of CAUYRT010033956.1, forward strand.
AACTCCATACCTTTGCCAGTGGGTCAGAGGGTCTAAGGCTGCCCCTTGCCCCCTTGGCTCTGGAAGGAAAGGGGTTCTCCCTGAGGTTGGTCCAAGCCTCTTATCTACCAGATGATTAACTCTGCCCCCCACCCCCTGTCCTGCTCTGTGTCCCCTCTGGTCCCATCTCCTGAGGTGTGAACCTCGAGCACATTGAGTTCCACATCTAGTTCAGGGTTGATCCTGCCTTCAGGAGCAGGTGGGTCAGGTGAGCGAGGGCACACAGTAGGGTGTAAGAACTGAGGATCACTCAGCCTTGCCGGGGGCAGCTGCTCCTTGGCTCCAGCTACCCATTGCCCTAGGTGAGGGAGTCAGCGTTGGTGGGTTTTGTCAAAAGCAGCTCCCCGTTCCTGATTCTTTCTGCCCCCGAGCCTGGACCTGGCAAACGCAGCCCTGTTGCCTTTTGTCAAAAGAAGCTCCAAATGTTGATTACTCTAATAAAACTTTAACTGATTTCAAAAATACTGGAGACTACCTACAGCTCACAGATCGCAGAACCTGGTGTACCCGTGTCCCCACCTCCCTCCCAGACCTGTCTGCTGCCCCTTAGACCCTCCTGGAGGGGGCGCTCTCAGCCTGGCTGCTTAGGCGGTGGAGTTAGTAAAAGGGGATTTAAATGGCTTTGCCCAGCAGGGATGGGCAGGAACTGTTACTGTCACAGAGGACTGGTCTGCAAGGGCAGTGGGGAGGACATGAGGGACGTGCCCCACCCAGCCCCACTCAGCAGCCCTGTGGCCTCTTCATTAATCAGGAATCAGCCCCGAACTGGGCTCATTATCAGCTCAGCTTCTCACGGCACTGCCGGAAGACGCTGATTAGCATTTGAAGAAATGGCCCCTCGTCCTGTCCCCCTCCGATCCTCCCTCTTTCTCCCCAACCTGTGCTCCTTTCTGAACCCCCACCCCTGCCTGCCCTTCTGCTTCCTGGGAGGAATCTGCTCCCTCTTGCGGCTGGCGGCAGGGCTGCCTTTGGCAGGTCCAGCCTGGGGCAGAAAGGATCGGGAATGCGCGGGTAGGAGCAAGCCAGGAGCACTGGGAATGCCGATACTCCCGGCTTCTCAGGTTGAGGGCCCTGAGTCAGTGGGTCCTACTGGGCAGGGGGTAGGGAGTGAATGGGAGGTGGAGCCTGAGGGTGGTCACTGAGAGAAGGGCAGCCACCCTGGAGGAGGGGATGAGAGGGCAGGCTCAGGCTGGCGCATTAACAGTGCTCCCTGCCCTTCCAGGCTATCCCTACACCCCACCTCTTTTGAGCAGCTGGGCAGAGAAGGTGGGGACAGCCAGTACCAGGGACAGGAGGCCTGAGGGGAGAAAACCTGCCAGGGTTTCTGGGTTTTTTGGGGGCAAACCATGGTGGAGACTTAGGGTCTTCAGAGCCATCCCAGATTGGGGGAGAGGGAGGCAAGAGGACAGGGACGGAGACCCTGAGAGTGGAGACAGAGAGGTTCAGATGCTGTGTGTTTTCCAGGAAGGGGAGGAGGGTATCTGTGCTTCCTCCCTTGGCTCCCAGGCTGGGGGCTGGCAGCGCTAGAAATCCATCCCACCACCCGAAATGTTCACCATGCCCTTGGGACACCCGTTGGTGTTGGGGTGGAGGGGGAGCCGTTCCAGAGAGATAGGCAGAGGCTGCAGCAGCCGAGGCAGCAGGGAGAGTTCAGAGAGGAGCCACGGGATGATTAAGGGGAAATGGAGGATTGATTTAGGAGGAAAGATTAAAGGAGCTAAATCCGTGGCGCTTGGCTCAGCGGTGACTAAGCGTGGACAGGATAATAGCTTACAAATGTGTGAAAGGTGTAAATACCAAAAGGGGGGAGGGGAGGCGCTCGGCGGGCCAGGGGAGCGGGGGCGAGCGGGAACAGGGGGGCTGGGCAGGCCCCCCACCCCCGGGAGGGCTGAGAACCCCTGGGCAACTGCCCAGTGGGGCTGGTTCCTCCACAGCGGGGGTGAGCCGGGGAGGGAAAAGGGGTCTTTGGAGCCCCGGGTTCCCAACAAGGGGGTTCCGTTTCTGGAGCGCAGCTTCCCGAACCTCGTGCTGATCTCCACGTCTCACTCCCGCCTGGCTGGGGATCTGAGGTCGCGAGTTCAAATCCCACTCAGGCCCGCCAGCCACCCTGGCTCCGCATGCGCCTCCCCGGGACCCCCGCCCGGCTGTCCGGCTCCCGCCCCCCTTGTTCCCCTCCACGGCCGCGGCGGGCGGCGGTGTCTCCCTCCGCGGTGGAAGCCTCTGGCGCTGCTGTGTGCGGAGGTCACTTTGCCGAGGAGCCGGGAGCCGAGGGAATGCAAATGAGGCAAACCCAGGGAGGAGAGCGGAGGAGCCCGGAGGAGACGGCAGGGAGGGCGCTCGGGCGCCGTGATGGATGTCTGCCCCGCGGGAGGGAGCGGGGGGCGGCGAGGCGCGCGAGCCGGTGGGTGCGGCCCCCGGGTGCGGGCGGGCCAGGCTTGGAAGGTCAGGCTGTGTGTGCGGGAGGGGGCGGTGGCCGGGTATCCTGGCGGGCGCAAACCCACCCGCCCACCGCCCCACCCCGCCTTCTCAGCCTGGACCCCTCAACTCCCGCCTGGCCATGGGTGTGTGCTCCACGGAGTAAGCCAAACTCTTAACGAATAACTTTGCATCGAGGGGCGGGAATGTCACGGAAGGACTTAGTTACCAATTAAAAATATTGCCGCCTGCAAAATTGACTTTCTAGGGTTTAAGGCCTAAGCGGCCGCTGCCTAAAAAACAGATTTGACTGTTTCCCTGGGTCCTGGAGGCCTGCATTCTCCCCCTTGGAAACGCGATGCAAAGCTGGGACCACAGCGCTCTTCCTCGGCCGCTCGCCCTCCCTGGCTGCGAGGCTGGGTCTCAGGCTGGAGCTGCCCGGCGGCCTCCACCGCCGCCTCTTTTCCTTTCACCTCTTCTCACACATTTACATTTGAACAAACACTATGGAGTGTTGCCTCCTGGATCCTCCTTGGGGAGGAAGTGGCCCAGAAAAGCCTCCGGTGGCAGTGGAGGCAGTGGAGGTGTGTTCACCACGTGGTAGGGGAGTGGGGTTCCTGCACACACAGGTAAAGCCAGACCTGCTGAGGGAGATAGTGTATTCCCCCTCTGTCTTGGCTGTGGCATGATCTGATGCCCTTCCTGGGTGGGTTGGCTTGATCATAGGCATTTTCCCTGACCCTTCAAGCCAAATTAAACTCCTATTTTACCATTGTGGCCTTGGCTGGGTCACCCTATCATAATATGGATCACAACTAGCAATGATCTCTATTCGTGCGATTGTTGAGTTTGTGTGTTTTGGATTCATGTGTTTTGTTTCCTGCTGTAGACCTGACACTTAGAACATGCCTGGTGCATGGTGTAGGTGCTCAAGACACACAATGAGACAGCAAACTCCTGAGGGCAGAGACTGTTTTGTTCTCTGTTACATCTCCAGCACCAAGCACAGAGTCTGACCCATTGTATAGGCTCAACAAATAGGGTTGGACAAATAAGCGTTGTCTGAACACCCATCATTTCTTGAGCACCTACTCTTTGAAGGTGCTGTGTGCCAGGTGTGTATCACATGGTGGCTGAGTACAGACTCTAGGCCAGACTGCCTGGTCCCTGGCACGTTCCTTATTCTCTTTGTGCCTCCATTATCCTGTCTGTAAAATGGGGATGATGGGAGTACCTCCAGTACCGGGTTTTTGTGAGGATTAAGGAGTTAATTAATGTAAAGCGCTTAGAACTGTGCCTGGTGCGGAGAAAGTAAATGTTAGCTGGTGCTGTCATGCACAGCATCTCTTTCCTCATAACGTTCTGAAGGGTGCCTGTTGTTATTTCCGTTTTACAGATGAAAAATGGAGCATCAGAGAGGTTAATTGACTAAATCTGAATCCCACAGACTTAACTAAGGGCAAGGCCTGGACGTAAACTAGGTTGGGCTTTCCATCTGGTGGGCGAGCCTGAGGGGTTCGCTATGACAGCTTCATCCTGGAAGCAGCTGCACCATCTTGGCAGGAAGCTCCATTGCTCCAATGGCCTCCCTGCTCTCTGATCACCTACCATGCATCACTCTGAACTTATCTCTAATCCTCACACATACCCCTAGCCGGAGGCATTATCAGTTCCCTTTTATGGAGAGCAAACCAAGGCTCGGAGAGTTTAAATCACATACATGCCCAAGGTTGTTTGTCCAAGACTGGTGGAAGAGGCAGGATTTGAACACTGTTTTGTCAGGTTCCAAAATACATGCTCCTTTCCCCATGTTATCGGGCTTCTGTGTATCCAATTCTAGCACCACATACAACGCTCGATCTCTGCCCTAGCTTGGTTCATGTCAGTCTCCACAACACCTTTATTACTAGTATCAAGGCCTCGTGTAGTGATTTCACTTTGCACATGCCTTTCACATACTTCATCTCTTTTGAGACTTACAAGTGCCCTGTGAAAGAAGTCAGGCAGGAATTTCTGTCCCCACTTGACAGGTGAGGAAACTGAGGTCCAGAGAAGTTGATAAATCACTTTGCTAACCAAAGTCACACAGGCTGTGGTGGAGCTGGGGCTGAGACTACCATCTACTGACTCCCAGGGAGGTGAACAAGGCCAGTGGATACAGCTGGGTTCCACTTCTGAATCTGCCTGTTTTCTGTATGCCCTTGGATATGTATCTTGCAACTCTAGGCTGTTTCTGCCTTTGTACAGTGAGGGCTTCGACTGTGACCTTGAAGTTCTGACCAGCACAGACACCCCTGGTGTTTTGGGTTGATGCCATCTTTCTTTCTCTGTCCCTGGAGAGGATAATGGAGGAGGAGAAGGCCTTGAACCTGAATACTGGGCCACCCCTGAATAAAACCAGGGCCTGGGAGCTATTCCAGCAGGCATCACAGTCCAGGGCAGATGAAGATGCACCCTTTCTACTCCCTACTCTGGCCCCCAGGACACTGTAGGGGTTAAGAGGAGTTCATTGAGGGTGGTGTGCCTAAGTGAGAGGCATAGGGATGGACCCCAAAGGGGAGGGCTGATGGAATCTGGGGGATGGGGCTACCATGGAGAAGTTGAGGGGGGAGGTGCCAGGACCAAAGGCAGGGTGCCCAGAAGGCAGTAGAGATAATGCCCAGGCCACAGATTAGCTCTGGGATTAGCCTGGCCTCAGCAGCTCTTGGCTGCCTTCTTATCTCCTAGAGGCCCAGGGCCATCTCCCCCCACAGCTCTGAGCCCTGGCCCTGCTAATTGCTTGTTAACCCTGTGGGCTCTGTGAGTGCAGGGAAGATGAAGGGTGGGGAGTGCTGGGGGAGAATGCAAGCCAGCTAGCTAGGGAGAGCTTTCTGGAGAAATGGAGCTGTGGATAGATGGAGCTTTGAGGGCTGCGAGAAGCCACTGCTGCCAGCTCAGAGGAGCAAGCTCTGGACAGATGTCTCCCCATCCATGATCAGACTCTCAGGCACGCCCAGAGAGAGGCTGGGGAGAAGGAAAGGGGAGGGTACTTGGAAAGGGGTTTTTGGCACCATGGGTGGTGGTGGTGGGGACCTTAGGCCCAGGGAAAAGTCTAGGAGGAGGGCAAGAGACAAAGACGACAGCCAGATGAAGGGGTGGCCAGAGAAGAAAGTAAATGGATAGAGACGCAGAGGGCAAGGGTCAGAAAAGCCAGGGGGCTTTCAGGCCTACAGGAGAGAAATACTGGCCAGGGGATGGATGGGCTGACAGAGGGCAGGGGACAGAGAAACAGAGTCCAGGTGGACAGTTGAGCAGGTGCTAGGGGCAGATAGGCTAGGGGGGTGGAGGAGGACTTGAGAGAAGCACTGAGATCAGCAAGCAGAGGCTAGAGAGCCAGACAGACCCAGGCCGGGTCCAGGCCAACACTACAGGGGAGGTGGTCAGAGCTGGACAGGCAGAGGCTGGCCAGAAAGAAGGTGGTGGAGGGGTCCGAGGGTCTGCATGCAGTATGTGGTCCTATCTAGGAGCTGGCCAGCTAGGGTCCAGAGGGGCTCCGGCAGGCCCCACGGTCTGGCAAGGGCTGGGAGGGTGGGCCTGAGAGCTCAGGCAGAGAGTGAGCGAGGGCTGAGATGGGGATAGGGCCAGTGGTGGGGGATCTGGAGATAGCCCCTCTGCCACCAGGGCACTCCTTGGCCCAGGACCTTCCCCTTTCCTTGACTGGGTCCTGGACTCTCAACTCCTGTACACACCCTCCTCTGGGCCAGTCCGTGGGGAAGTAGCAGTGGCTGGCCAGTGGGACCTTGAGGCTGAGCTGCCGTGCCGTCTCCATGGAAGAAGCTCTAGGCTGTGCCGCCACCAGAGTTCTGCCACTTAGGAGCTGCTTGGCCCAAGGACCGTCTCCTGGGCAACGCTGTGCTCTACCCAGCAGTTGGGCCTGACCCGGGCTGTGCAGGTGGCCAGGTTCTGCCATTGTGGCCTGTCCTTTCTCTGCAGTGTATCCCTCAAACCCGCGCAACTTCCACCCACCTACCTCCCTTTGTCACCCCCACTCTGCACAACCACTTCAAGGACTTGTGTACCAGGTAATCCCTCCCTCCCCAGCCAGACATTCACTTTGTCCTGTATGGGGCTGGGCTCGAGGCCATGTAGCATGTGTCTGTGTTTATATATTAGAGGTATCAGGTAGGGAGGCTGCCCCAGCCCCCCCAGGGTCAGGAGCCTCCAAGAGTCATTTGTTCACTGAACACTCACCTAGTGTTTTATAAGCACCTTCTGTGCTTTGACATGGGGTTCAGTTCTGTTTGAATCTTGGCTGTCATTTATTTGCTGTGTGCCCTTAGCCAAGTCACTTTTCTTCTCTGAACTTCCATTACCTCATCATTAAATGGGGGCAACAATACTTACCTCATGTGGGTTTCTTGGAGGCTCAAAGGAGAAAGGAGATCAAAAGCACCGATCACAGACCTGGTACAAAGTGGGGATGTTTGATAGTGTTCACACTCCTTCCCCCACCGCACACCTCCTTCTGCACTTCTCGCTGGGTTCTGGGGGTGCCTAGAGGGAAATAGGACTCCCCCTATTAGAATAGAACTCCAGCTTCAGGGAGTTCACAGTCCCATGACACTGCCTGGCAGTCAGGGCTCTGTGGGGGTGGTGCTGAGGGACAGGAGTGAGTATCTCGTAACCCGGCCCCCCATGCAGCCCAGGCCTTGTTTAACCTCTCAACTAGAGCGTACACACAAAACTGGCTGCGTCAGCAAGAGCTGATTCCAGCATCTTCTTGTCTTGAAATAGGAAAAGGTTGGGTACTTTCAGATTTCTGCACATACTTATACATTCCTCCTATCTGCCCTTCCCACACCACCAGGTACCCAGGAATCTTGCACCCAGCCCACTTCAGGGTTCCCCTACCTCTAGTGGCATATCAGTGCATGGATCTAGAATCAGGCTGTCTTGCTGGACTCTTGTCTCTGCGTCTAGCATCTTTCTATATAAAGTGGTCCATGGACCAGCAGGTAGTTAGAAACACAGGCTCTCAACCCTGTCTATCCCCACCACCTGCATCTATTAAATCAGAATCTTTTCTTTAAAAAGATCCCTCTGTGATTTGTGTGCACATTAAAGTTTGAGAAGCTCTGATCTTGGAGACCTTGGCACATCAGCCGAACTCTCTGAACCTCAATTTCCTCATCCATAGAATGGGGAGATAATAATACCTACCTCATAGGGTAGTTGTGAGGATTCGACTAGATAGCCCATGTTAAGTAGTGCCTAGGGCATATTCAGTGCTCCTGAACCATGGGTAACACCCACTCCTGCCCCAGAGGTGTGCACACAGCAGGGAGTGGGGCAGGGGTAATACAGACAAGTGAGGGGTACCCGGGGAAGGAGAGAAGATAAAGGACAGGTGAGGAATTAAGAGGCAGTGGATGGCCAGGTGTGGTGGTTTATGCCTTTAATCCCAGCACTTTGGGAGGCCAAGGTAGGAAGTTCGCTTGAGTCCAGGAGTTTGAGACCAGCCTGGGTAACATAGTGAGACTCTGTCTCTATAAAAACTAAAAAAAAAAAAAAAAAAAAAAAAAAGGCTGGGCATGGTGGTAGTCTCAGCTACTGGGGAGGCTGAGGCAGGAGGATCACTTGAGCTCAGGAGTTTGAGGCTGTAATGAGCTAAGACCATGCCACTGCACTCCAGCTGGGCAACAGAGTGAGGTCCTGTCTCAAAAAAATTAGAAAAAACCCAACAACAAAAAAACAGGCAGCAGATATAGAGAAGAAAGGGTGAGGAAGGCACAGAGAAATGGAGCAGAAGGGAAGGAGAAATCGGGGGAAAGAAAGGGACAGGCACTGGAGTACATCCCTGTTTCATTTCATTTGGGCTGGGCTGGGGTGAGAGTTGGGTCCTGAGGTGGGGTAGGCTTGCGGTGGGGTGCACCCCAAGCAGTGGTGGTGTGAACAGCTTGAGCCTTGCATCTAGAGGAGTTCCACCTCTCCCACTCCCTAGCTGTGTGACTTTGGGGAAGTTAGTTCACCTCTCTGAGTTGCAGTTTCCTCTTTTTTAATAACTGGGGTCACTAAACCTACCTGATACCTGAGTTGCTGAGTGGATGAAATGGAGCAGCAGATGCCACCACGTTCTGTAAACTCCTAGGTACTTTCTTTGTTGTGCACATGTTTTTGTCTTAGGAATTGTAGGTAGAATTGTTGGGTGACAGAAGAACTGTGTGAAGGAAGGATCAGGGCTGCAGTCCCTGGAGCACTGCGGCAGGGTGGTCAACCCAGGAGGCGACCGCGGACTTAACCTCGTTCCCCCAGATGTCTCAAGAGGACCCTCGGTTCTCAGAACTCTGCACGTTCACTACCCTCAACCCGGCCTCTCCCTGCCACACGCTCTCTCCGAAGCCAGGCAGCCAGGATATCTTTTCCCTTGAACACCGCCTCAAGCCATCTCTCCCAGCTTTCACCAGTGTGAAAATGTTCCCAAGGAGAGGGGCGGGGGAGCGCGCGCGAGTGATTGAGTGCGCCGACCCCGCGCCCCCAGGGAAGGTGCTGCCTGTGATGGGTTTGACCCAGGGGCTCGTCTCTGTGGGGTGAGCCTGGCAGGGGGAACTAGAACCCGCCTCTCCCGCAACCTCTTCCCCACCCCTGCCGCTGCGCAACTCCTGGTGGCAGCTAAATCCCCGACCAGAGTCTCGGCTTCCACTTCCGGGGCGTCAGCGCCATCTGCTGTCCACGCCGGGAACTCCCCGCAAAGGAAGGGGCGCTGGGCTTCAGCGCTTGTGCCCCATACTGGGCCAGGTGCTGGGGACGCCAGATAGGCTCACTGACTGCGCCTGTGCAGCAGATACTCTGGTGGGGGCAGACGGACAATGCTCAGGAGGCACGTAGATGGGCAAGATCATCTCAGGTCTTGATAAGTACTTTTGGCAAGCCAGTAAACACATGGGTGGGTGGAGGGTGACACTGTGAACGTGGGTGTGTGGTGTATGAGTGTAACACTTAAGCTGTGGCTTCAAAGATGGACAGCTATCCATGCCAAGAGCTTGTGTGTGAGGGGCGCATTCCAGAAGAGGGCACAACAGCAACAGAAGCCCGAGGAGGAAAGGAGTCCAGATGTTTCAATTTGTCACAGAGATTTGGGGTGGGGGTGGTGGTGGCAATGTGGCAGGAAAGGCAGGCAAGGGTCACATCACAGGGAGATGTTCAGGCTAAGGAAGGACTGTGACTTCATTCTCTGAGAAATAGGAAGCCATTGTCGGGTTTTAAGCCAGGGGAATGGCTTGATTGTCTCTAAGCATTTCGACTACTGCGGGGGAGGGTTGAGGATGGGGGACCCCTTAAGAGGAGGTGATGGTGAGAGGGGGCTCCCTGGAGGCATAAGGAAAGGGGGTGGATTCTAAATACATTTCAGAAGTAGCCCAGGACTAGCTGTTGGATTGCATGTGGGGTGAGGGAGAGAGAGATTTCAGGGATTCTGACTTGAGAAATGGGGTAGACCCTTTACTCAGAGGAGGAGAATGGTGGTAGGGGTAAGGGACATAATTTAGGAGGGTATCAAGCGTTCTGCTATTGGTATGTTGTTCAGTCGGAGATGCCTTTGCATCGTCTAAGGGAGGATGTCAGTAGAAAAGATGGAACTCAGGGGAGAGGCAGGGCTGTTAATTGGTTGCTGGAATGTGGGACAGGGATGTCCAGGCAAGTTCAGTGGCCCTCAGAGAGGACAGGGAAACTTGGAGTTGTCTTAGCCTCTCCTTCCATCTCCCCTCCTGCTCTCACCCCCACCCCAGGTCTATACTCGCTATGGGAAGTGTTACACCTTCAACGCCAACCCGCAGAGCCCACTGCCCAGCCGGGCAGGGGGCATGGGCAGTGGCCTGGAGATCATGCTGGACATTCAGCAGGAGGAATACCTGCCCATCTGGAGGGAGACAAGTACGCAGGCGGGAAAGGGACAAGGGCCAACCTGGGGACTCGGGCCAGGGCCCTCTGTCCGGGGTGGGTTTCCAAAGGTCCTCATTTCTGCTGTGCAGATGAGACGTCGTTTGAGGCAGGCATCCGGGTGCAGATCCACAGCCAGGAGGAGCCACCCTACATCCACCAGCTGGGGTTTGGGGTATCCCCAGGCTTCCAGACCTTTGTGTCCTGCCAGGAACAGCGGGTGAGCACCTCCAGCTGGACCCTGGGTTGGGCACAGAGTTGCGCCTTAGGGCTCAAAAAACATGCTGACCAGACCTGCCCCTAGAAGCTCACAGCCCCCTAGCTGGCTGTGCGGACTTTGCTGGGGCTGCGGACACTGAAGGGCTGGGCGGGACTCCTAGGCATGACCTCATCATGCCCCACCTCTGCAGCTGACTTATCTGCCCCAGCCGTGGGGTAACTGCCGGGCAGAGAGTGAACTCAGGGAGCCTGAGCTTCAGGGCTACTCGGCCTACAGCGTGTCTGCCTGCCGGCTGCGCTGTGAGAAGGAGGCCGTACTTCAGCGCTGCCACTGCCGGATGGTGCACATGCCAGGTGGGCACCCCAACCCCAGCCAGCTCTCCATGCCACCCTGCCAGAGTCCAGAGCCTCCAGAGGCAGGGCACTGCTCATGTGCACAGGCAGAGTGCATGTGTACAACAACATGTGTGTGTATCTACATCTGTGTGAGTGTGCATGTGTATGTGTTTGGGATTTCATATGTTTTCACATATGCATTGGGAATGCAGGCATGCATATGCTCGTGTGCATGTTAATATGTGTTTGTGTATGCATGTGCTTATGTGCATCTGTGCTTGTGTATTTCTCAGGGTTTGTGTGAATTTTCTCAAACACATGTATACAAACGTGTGTGTGCATGCAAGTGTGCATATATTTTTGTGCATATATGCATGTATGCATTTTCATGCTTATATGTATGAGTGTGTATAAATTTATCCGTATCTGCAAACACGCATATTTGTGTGCATTCGGTATGTGGTAGAGGAGAGAGGAAGGATCATAGATTCCAGGAATAATTTTCTCTCCTTTCAGGCAATGAGACCATCTGCCCGCCAAATATCTACATCGAGTGTGCAGACCACATCCTGGGTCCGTGCTGCCTTCCCCCTTCCCTGCCTCTCCAGCGCCCTCTGCCTGTCTCTGTCCACTTTCTCCTCACTGTCTTGGCTCCTCTCCTTCCAATCTCTCCCTGGAGGGTTCTTCTTGGGGGTTGAGCCTTATCCCATACTTCAATGGTGGGTCTGAGGACCTCTGCAGGTGCACCCACTGGGTAAGTGGAGGTAGCAGGTTGCGGGATTGCAGAGAAGCCAGGACTGGGAGTGAAGGGCTGGGCTGCTCATCTTGGTTCAGCTAATGAGCTCACCCTCGCTGAACGAGTGAAATGACTTCTCTCTTGGTCTCAGGAAAAATGCATTGGTGGCTATCGGTGTGGGTAAGGCAAACCTCATCTGCCCACGGGTCTCACCTGATCTCCAATTCATCCACCCATCCATCCATTCATTGATTCATTCATCCAGACCTTTGCAGCCTGTGCTGGGTGCTGGTGAGAATGGGAGCAAGACCACTACCCTTGCAGAGCTCACAGCCCAGGAGGGCTGTGGACAGGTATTATGACACAGTGTGTCAGCTCTTGGATAGGGGAACCTCAGAGGTGCCACAAGGCCCTAGGAGAGCAGAGAAGATTCCCAGAAGAAGTGACATATTAGCTGAGGCTTGAAGGGTGCATAAGAGTCAGCCAGGAGCAAAGGAGGACATGCGCTTAAGACATTGTGGCCAGAGAGAGTGTGCTGTGTTTGGGGCACTGAAAGGTCAGTGTGGCTGGAGGGCAGAGAACAGGGAGGGAGTGAAGGAGGGGCCTCAGGCAAGAAGGTGAGTCTGATGAGAGGTGAGGAATGGTTTAGGAGGGAAGGAGGACTTGAAGCCGGGGACTGGCTGGGTACTCACTGCAGTAATCCAGATGTGCTGGGGCCCTGGGGATGGGTTTGAGAAGCTGGGCAGCGGAATCTCACATCCAGACCTTCTCTGTTTCCCATGCCACCTGCATCTATCAAAGAGGTGATTGAAGCGTATTAATGAAGGAACAGATGATGTGAGCAGGGGTAAGGAGACCACACCAGTGAGCCTTCACCCCTGTACTCCCAGGCCTGCCCGGGTAGAGAAGGGGAGCTCTGTGCAACCCAGAGAGAGACCTGTGGCATCTGAGAGGGCTGGCTGACAGCAGCATGGCTGGATGAGTGCAGTGACGAAGCTGGGGGAAGAAATATTCTGGCATCTGTCCCCTCCCACCCTCTGATCCTGCTGGGGCCTCCCAAACTGGACCCCAAGCCAGAGGCCAAGGGGGAATAGGTGATGCACTTGGCAGAGATCAGGCTCCTGATCTGGGGCTCAGAGCAAGGTGGAGGAGGGAGGAGAGTGGATCTGAAGGGGCAAGCAGAGAAAACCTAGCACACCAAGTGTGTGAATCCTGTCTGTCCATTCGTTCTTCTGTCCATCTGCCCATCAATCTGTCCATCTGTCCATCCACCATCCATCCCAGCATCCTTTCACACCTCCTTGTGTGTCTGAGGCCTCATGTAGTCGATTAGCTCCAGGATGGGCTCTGCCCTCCCTCTGAGACATGAGGACCTCCCTGTCCCAGGGGACTGGGAGGGTGCTGGGGGGCTCTGCCTACACCTGCTTTTTTGGGTTGTCTAAAGCTGGTCCAGGATGGGACCCCCAGCCAGTCTCCTCTAGGAAGTGCCACGGCACCAGTAAAGGCCCTTGTGTGGACGTGCCTGTGCCTCCTCCCTGCAGCTCTTGGGCCTTTGGACCCCCGCACCCCCCCCCCGGGCCCTATTCCCACTGCAGTTGGTGCCTCTGTGTTGCAGACTCCCTGGGTGGGGGCTCTGAGGGCCCGTGTTTCTGTCCTACCCCCTGCAACCTGACACGCTACGGGAAGGAAATCTCCATGGTCAAGATCCCCAACAGAGGCTCAGCCCGGTACCTGGCAAGGAAGTACAACCGCAACGAGACCTACATACGGTGCGTGTGTGCTCACGCGCCTGGGCACGGTGGAGACTGGAACTGAGCTGCATCTTTGTTCAGAATGAGCTTTCTGCCAAGAATGTTTTTCGCACTCCTTTTCTTCTAACCAACCCACACCCATCGTTCAAGTCACATCCTGTGTCTCCACCTCCACGGAGGCACTTCCTGGTCCAAACACCTCATCTGAGCTCCCACAGCACCCTGTACATATCTCTGTCACTCCATAGCCACATTGTTTTAGATGCTTTGTTTATGTGTCTTTCTCCCCAGTAACCTGGGAGCCATTAAATTCTTGGTAGTGAGTGTGCTGTGTGGAGGGAAGGCACAGGATGGGGTGGGAGGGGCACAGGTCCCGCAGGCAGAGGCAGGAGGGGCATGCTGAGCCTTGGTCTGACATCCTGCAGCCATTCAACAGTGCCTGGTGCTGGGTCCCATAGGGACAGATGATTACAACACAAAACCCATGGCACGATTTGTGAATGAGCCCACGTTTGGTGGTGCAGTATGGGTTCTCAGGCCATGGTGGGGGAGCACAAACAACAGGGCATGGGTCTCTGAGGACCCTGGGTTTGGGTCCCTAAGAGGAGGAGAGAGGAGAAGCATCCCAGTTAGAGACCTGTGGGAGGGTGCAGTCTGGGCAGGAGGTCATTGGAGAGCGGCAGCAAAGAAGGCACAGTGGGATAGGTCACAGGCGGCTTTGAAAGTGAGGAAGTTTGGAGTGGGCAGTAGGGAGCCACTGAAGGTTCTAGAGAGGCATAAGGATGAGACAAAGTGAACACTATCTGCTGCTTTAGAGGGGGCAGGAGGGAATCTTTCAGGAGTTTCATTTTGCTGTCCAGGCCCTTTGCTACCTATCCCTCAAAATATGAAGCTAACACACACGGGGTACTGCCTCGGGAACCAGAGGAGGTGGCCACAGCCTTGGGAACCAGAGGAGGTGGCCACAGCTTCTCAGGGCAGGCGGTCTCAGATCAGGATGCCTGCCAGCTGCCTCCAAGAGGAGAGGCCCCACACGAATACACCACTTCCTGTCTCCACAGGGAGAACTTCCTGGTGCTAGACATCTTTTTCGAGGCCCTGACCTCTGAAGCCGTGGAGCAGCAAGCAGCCTATGGCCTGTCGGCCCTGCTGGGTGAGGCACGGCCCCTGCCTGCCTACAGCGTGTGTGTGGTGGGCCAGCTTGGCCTGCTTCCTCTGACCCTGCTCTCCTGCCCCTAGGAGACCTCGGGGGACAGATGGGCCTGTTCATTGGGGCCAGCGTCCTCACGCTGTTGGAAATCCTCGACTACATCTATGAGGCAAGGGCCCCGGCCAGGGGGGTGGGGCCGTGGGAGAAGTGGAGGAGGCAGCAGAGGGGACGGCAGGGGCGCCCTGCTGGGGCTGGTCTGGCTGCCCTGACTGCCAGGGAAGGCCTGAGGGCCCTCAGGAGCCAGAAGGGGATGGACAGGAAGGAGGGTTACTGGGGGTTTGCTGTGGCAGCGAGTCCTCTGAGCTGGGCCTGGGAAGGCCCTCCCTTCTCAACCAAATCTCCTGAGCCCACTGATCCCCCACCCTGAACCCCAAGGTGTCCTGGGACAGACTGAAGCGGGTATGGCGGCGACCCAAGACTCCCCTGAGGACCTCCGCTGGGGGCATCTCCACCTTGGGGCTGCAGGAGCTGAAGGAGCAGGTGAGGACAAGCTCTGCGGAGAGTGGAGCCAGCACCCTCTCCCTGGGGTGGAGTACCCCCATTGTTTCTGGACTAGCCTGTGGGAGGGGCCCTGGGCGCTCCAGGAGCCTCTGCCCTGGGGTCAAGGAAAGGCTAGCTGAGCCGGGCTGGGGGCACCACTTGAGCTCTCCCTGCCCCACTCTCTCTTCATCTTGCAGAGTCCCTGCCCAGGCCGGGGCTGTGCTGAGGGCGGGGGGGCCAGCAGCCTGCTCCCCAACCACCACCACCCCCACGGCCCGCCAGGAGGCCTCTTTGAAGACTTCGCTTGCTAGAATGGTGCTGTGTCCGAGAGGACCCAGGAATTTGGGACTCCTCCCCAGATCCCCAGCGAATTCTCCTCCTGCTCCTGAGACAGAGGCTGAGGGGAGGAGGTGGTGCTCCCTGGGAGGGCCAGGACTCGGTTCCTGCTCTCATCCTACCCTGGTGTCAGCTGCTTTGCACAAGGGTCCTTCTTGTTATCCCCCACCCCCCAGCTGGTGCCCAGGGAGGGCTGGAGATCAGACCATGGTCCTCTGTGGAGGGGAAGGGAGGGAAGGAGAGAGGGAGGTGGAGGATAGAGCCCACCCCAGCAGGGGTGGGACCCTGTGTACATTTGTATATATTTAGGGAGGACTGGGTGGGGGTGGGATACAGATGTAGAAGGTGGGTGGGGCTACGAGGGTAGGTGATTCGGGCACAGCCAGGGTCCCAGCCCAAATGTCAGCAGGAGACAGGCAGCCCGCAGGACTCAGGAGTGCTGAGCTGGTCCTACTTCCTGCCCCTTTCTGGCCCAGCTCCCCTCTTGGCAGGGGGAGTGGGTAGCCCAGCAGGCCTGGCCCAGCTCCCAGCTCCCCCTGCACCAACCCCGCCCCCAGAGTCCCTCCACAGGGAGTGGGCAGGAGACCTTTCAGACCTTGGCTAAACTGGAGGGTGGGAAGGGAGCCTTCTCAGGCCTCTCTCCCTCCAGTCTGATTTTATAAAATGCTGACAAAATTGAGAATAAAGAAGCATAAAGAATTCTGTGTATGTGTGACCAAGCACGTGCTGGGGGCTGGGGAGGGGCTGGGCACATGCATGACTTGGTCTGGGATGAAAGGAAATGCGGGCCCCAGCAGGGACAAGGGAAGCCTTCCATCAGTCAACCCTCCCTCACCCACACTCACTTTCAAAGCCTCAGAATCACTAGTCCACACTCAGCCGGTTTATTAAAGGTGAGCAGCTTCATCAGGGGCCCAGAACAGAAAAGTTGGGAGATGCCCCCCCCCTCAGCTCCCCCTTCCCCAATGACTCATCTACAGCCCAGCTCCCAGGGCCCGACCCCTGAGGTGGGGCTGGTGTCAGGCAGACTGTACTGCATAAATATACGGAGGCCACAGCCCGAATCAGCAGTGTCAAGGGGGCAGGGAGACTGGGTTTGGGGTGACAAAGGAGTGGTTCTGGGGGCGCCTCCCCCAGGGCTTGTCCCAAGCCCAAGGACCCACAAAGCCAGAAAGAGGGGACCAGTGGGCTGCCCTGGGGGCTGAGGCTATGGCCAGTCCTGTCCGGCGAGGCTGGCAGGTGGCTCCGGTTGTTGGGGAGGACTGGGGCAGGGTGCGGCTGTGCCAGGGCTCAGGGGCACAGGGCGGGGTCAAGTGCTATTGCCCTGCTCCTGCTCAAAGAGCAGCATGGCCAGCTGGGTTCGGGAGCCGAGGCCCTCGAGCATGCTCTGGCGGCAGCGGTGGTACAAGTCCTCACTGAGCCGGGCACTGCATGTCTGGGCCCGGTATCGCTGCAGTAGTGCTGGCTCCACTGCCCGCAGCACGTGCAGGCCAGAGAAGCGCAGGAACAGCTCATACACATCCAGGCTCTCCAGCAACTCCTCTTCCTGCTCCGAGGCTGCTGCTAGCCGGCCTCGGGCTGCCACATAGTCGGAGTTGTAGAAGCAGGCCTCGCTGGCTGCCTGGCGATCAAAGTGGCCTGTGTCTCGGCCCAGCTCCGGTGGCCCCGGCCCTTGTGGTGGGGCCACGGCTGGGTGGAAGGCTTGGAAGTGCATGGGGAAGAAGGCCTGCCAACCAGAGATGGCATGCATGCGGCAGCGGTTCAGGAAGTCAGGCGTGAGCACCGTGTCTGGCCCGGCCAGCAGGAACAATGTGTCCAGCGGGTGCTTCTTGGAGAGTAGATCCATGAGGCGCAGCGGTGAGGGTGCGGCTGTCTGCACACTGAGCCATGGCACCCGGGCACCAGGGAAACGCCGCTCTAGCTCTGCCACGTGGGCCTTGACAGGTGCGAAGATATCTGCATGCGCTGCCCGCTGGGCCTGGCGTGGCTCATACAGTAGCAGCAGGGTCAGGGCTGCAGCAGCATCACCTGGCTCCAGTGCTGCAGTGGCAAAGGCCTCCAGGAAGCCAGGGGCCAGGTCACGCTCAGCAGCAGCCAGAGGCAGCAGCACAGTGAGACGTGAGGCCTCGGTGACATAGGGTACAGGCAAGATTTCCACGCGGCTCAGTGGCCGGAGCAGCTGCACCCGGCGGGTGAGGGGCCGCCGGCCACCCTGGGGGGTCAGGGCCTCCAGCTGCAAGTCCAGCGTGTACTCCATACCACGGGCTGGATCAAAACGTCGGTACCCATTGACCAGCTGCTGCTTCTGGAGCCGCAGCGCTGGGTGGTAGCGGCGGTTGAGCTCCTCCAGGGCTGCCCCCAGAACATCAGCCACATCAGCCCGGTCAGCCCCACGCAGTGGGCAGCGAGGCGAGCCATCAGCACAGGAGAAGGCATGCTGCTCCGTGAAGTAGTCCCAGCGCAGCACCTCGAAGCGGGAGGCCGGGCGGGATGGTGCTGGGATGCCCACAGGCCAGGCAGCTGCCCGCTCTCCGTCAGCGGCCAGACGGCTGGTGTTCTGTATCTCCCGCTGGGTCGGAGAAACAGGCCATGAGCAAGGGAGGGACCAGAGAGGCCAGCACACAGCTGGTGGATGAGGTAGGCCACAGGTGCCACTCAGGATGGGTCTCCAGTCCCCTGACAACTTCTGCCCACCTAAGGCCCCCACCTTTCCTTTCCCCAGATGGAGGCAGCCTAAGAGTTAAAAGGAAGGTTTCTGAAGGCTCCTCGGATAATGTGGAAACAAACAGGGGCTGGGAAGTAGGTTTGTTCTATGATTTCGGCACTAACTTTTGTCTTTCTCTGGGATCTCTGAGACCTCTCATATCACTGCCTCTTCTCTGCCCCCCACCCCCAGGCCCAGACCATACCTGTAACTCCTGGATCTCCTGGTATGTGCGTTCCAGCTCAGCTCGGGCAAAAGCCTTGTGTAGCTGGTACATGTGCACAGGGTCACGCACAGGGTAGGCTGTCAGGGCAATGCGGAAACGAGGGTCCCCCTCCTGCATGGGCTCTCCAGGACTCAGCTCCAGATAGCTATAGTGCACCCCCTGGGGAGAGGAAAGGAAGGGGTCCATGATGGGATGGGATTGCCTTCCACCTTGTCTCTCAGTATCTCATTTCCTGTTCCTATGACCTGTGGTGGACTTGGAGTCACATTTCTGCGGGTTTAAGTCTACCTCAACCTGTTGTGAGTTTGTGTGACCTTGGGCAAGCGTCTGCTAGCTCATCTGTGAAATGGCATGCATCCTGTTTCAGAGCTGTCCAGGGGCTCAAATAAAATAACTAACATTGAATGCCTAAGGGAAAATAAGGCTCCCTTATTTTCTCTAATCCTTATAACAACTCTGAGAAATAATTACTTCCCTTGGCATGGATGAGGACACTGGTGCTCTTACCCAGGGTGACCGGGATAGAAAATGACAGAACCGGCATGCAAACCCAGGCCTGTATCTCCACCACCTCCCCTTTGCCTCTCAGGGGGAAGTGAACAAACTCAGATAGGAGGCACCAGTGGGGTGGCTTATCATCCCACCTCATGGTCGCCAGTGCAGCCCACCCCCGTGGCATCGAGAATGCAGCGTCCGAGCCACTCGTCGGGGTGCGCACTGACGATGTCGTTGCGGCAGCCTTCCAGGTGGGGGCGCAGCTGCTGCAGCAGCGTGCGCGACAGCAGCACCCCAAAGCCACCGTGGCAGTAACGGCCTGGCGTGGGCTCTCCGCTAATGAAGTCCTGGGGCCGGCCCAGATAGAGGTGGGCAGCGGAGGCCAGGCTGAGACGGCCAGTTAGGCGTGCCAGTCCGTGTGCCTCGGTGTAGGTGGCGTCAGGCACCAGGAAGAACCAGTCAAAGTCATCGCCGTGCTGCTCCAGTAGGTGGCGCAGCGCCAGGTGCAGGTGCCCGATGGGACGCTCCTCGCCCAGGGTCACCACGGCCATGCCAGGTGGTGCCCGGCGACCCCGTGTGCCTGTCAGGAACACCACACGCTCTAGTCGGTGCCCCAGTGTGCGGTTCACGGCCACACCCAGCGTGGGCAACGTGGCCTGTGAGGTCAGCACTGCCACAAGCAGCCTCTGCCTGATGCCCAGCTCCGTGCTGATGTAGCGGGTCCTGAGGGAGAGGAAGGCACAAGATTATCGAAGAAAAAACAGGGCAGGAAAGGGACCGCACACACAGACTGGCAGGTCATGTCTTCTCTGCGTATTTTTTCTCACCTATGAATAGGATAAAAACAAAACCTCTCTCTCAGGGGTCATAAGGATTTAAGTGAATATTGGCCTTACCTACACAGTGCTTTGCATTTGAAAATGGCAATATTCATACAGATATGAGATAAATTGTGGGTCTGATTCCCTGTTTCACTACTTATTAATTGTGTCCTTGAACATGTTATTTAACCTCAGCCATCTGTAAAATGGGACTGATTGTGTCTATTTAAAGCACCTAGCCAAATGCTTGACACACCATGTACTTATTTCTACATACATATGCCACGGTATCACAAATATCTCACATAAATGATATAAAGGAATGTATGGCATAGGAATGAGTATGTTTGGGGGGGCAAACTGGGACTCAGGGGTTCTAGTAACTTACCTTTACCAGGCAGAAGGTAAGTTGCAAAACCGGAATTTGAACCCTGTGTTACTTAGAAATTATTTCAAGTCATCAGCAGAGACATAAATGGGATGAGTGCATTCCTCCTTCCACCACTGCACCCTGAGGTGGCCCTTGTAACCCACTCAGGAACGAGACACAGGTAAATCCTAGTTCTCTCCTTTCTCTTTCCCTCTCTCTATACATTGACTTTATATACCAGTCACTTTTCTAACCCCAGCGGGCCAGCCAAGGAACTAAGAGGATCTTTGGGGGACCATCAGACCGAGCTGGTTTAGGACAGAGGCTGGCAAGTTCAGCCCAGGCCGGGATGGGGTCCAGAAAAAGGTCAAACTGGCCCCACAGCTCCCGGGAAAGCAGGGCCATCGGAAGTTATCGCGGCCCAAAGACTTCCTGGCCGGCCAGCCCCTTCCTTCCGGAGCCCGACCCTGTCTCCGGCGGCCCTGCGCGCGCGTCCCGGCCGGTGATCAAGAGGGTGGAGGGGGCGTAGCGGATCTCTACCTGACGGCCTTTTTGGCGGCCTGGCCGGGCTGTGCGGGGTGGTAGGGCAAGACACGCGGCTCCCAGTTCTCCGCGCCGGCCCCGGGCCTCTCGCGCTCCGCTCCGGGCTGCACCGAGTTGGGCCGGCGCGCCGCGTTCGTGTTGCCGCGCGGCGGCAGCTCAGAGTCTCCAGATTGGGGCGGGCCTGGGCCGCACGGCTCCTCCACCCAGGTGACACTGAGCAGGCTCAGAGTGAAGCCCAGGGAGATGCCCACGGCCACCGGCCCTGCGGGCCGTAGTACAGACAGCAACAGCGATGCCCGCATGGCGCCCGGACCGTGGGCCCCGGGCCCGGGCGAAGCCGCAGAGCAGCCAGAGGAGGCTCCGAGGGGGCGGGACCGGGGAGGGGGCGGATCCGGAGCCCGGGCCCAGCGGGCGGACCCGCTCCCTCCCAGCAGAGCAGAGCCAGCGGCCCGAGCTGAATCCCCTGCGCCGCGCGCGGATTCCCCTCCAGCCGCTGCTCCGTACTGTGCGACGTTGCTGCGCTAGGCGCCGGAGCCCTAGCCGCTGCCGCCGCCGCCGCTGTCCGACGTGTCACTGCGAGGGCCCCGCCCCCGGGGTGGGGTCTAAGGTTCTAGCTACCGGAGAGGGAGGAGAAGGGGGAGGTTAAAGGGGAAGGACCCCCGGAAGTGCCCCCTCCTCAGTGCGAGAGAGGGAGACGCCGGGGGGCGGAGTCCCCTACCTCCCCTTGGCGTGGTTGGTGCGTCCCGAGTGACGTCAGAAGCAGCCCGCCCCTGCCTGGATGGTGCGCCCTGAGTGACGTCAGAAGCAGAGGCCGGAGCTGTCCATCAGCACCAAAGGCCGCGGGCGGGCTCAGGGCATGGGGCCGCGGCTCTCGGGCGGCCTGAGCCCCTGCTCCTGCTCCTTTCCCTTCTCCAGGCCCAGTCCGAGTTCCCCGACGCCGCGGGACTGGAGTGCCAGCCGGTGTTGGAGGTGGAGCGGCGCCGCCGCCGCGCAGAGACTGTTCTCTCCGGCTCAGCGGCCCCCTTTCCCACACGGCGGACTTTCCCTGGACCCCACTCAGTTGGATTCTCTGGAGCCCCCAAACCCCAGCCCTTCCGGCCCCTGCACAACCTCTTTCGCTCAGAAGCTCAGGTCGCCTCCAGCCCAGGTAAATCTTGGACAATCCCAGATTTATCCGCCCACAGATGAGTCTCCTGGCTACCTCCTTCTCGCTGGCTCACTGGCAACACACTACCCTCACCCCCTCTCCCTGTGCCCCTTTTAACTTCATCCCAGCCCCCTCTAGCCAGACAATTTTGTCTCCCTTTGTCTCTGCCCGCCACCCCAGGGATGCTTCCAGAGCTGCATGATGTGCTGCACCACTCCTTTGTCCACTGGGTCCTTGCTCAGTTCTCCCACTCCCACCCCCATCTTGGTGAAGACCCAGGACTCCTCCTTGACACCAACTTCCCCTCTGTCAGGTTAACCTGGGAGGTTGACTCCCTTCTGTTCCCAGCACTATGCCCGGCACTGTGGCAACACTGCGGTTCCAGCTGCTGCCCCCTGAGCCAGATGACACCTTCTGGGGTGCACCTTGTGAACAGCCCCTGGAGCGCAGGTACCAGGCACTGCCGGCCCTCGTCTGCATCATGTGCTGTTTGTTTGGAGTCGTCTACTGCTTCTTCGGTGAGATCCCCATCGCATCCCTCGCCTGGGCTCCCCGAGTTCTTTTTCTGCCCCCCAAATCTTCTCTGAACCCCCCACCATCATTAATAACTATCTTTTCTCTTTTTTTCATCCCATTCATGTTCATAGATCATCTCTACTCTAGATTCTAGAGAATACAGGTTTTTTAAATTAAACATGCTTGAGTTTGAACCTAGCTCTGCACTTACTAATTTTGATGCTTTGTATACATTAACTTGTCTTAACCTCAGTTTTGTCATCTGAACAATGGGAACAATGATATTTGTCTCACATAGGGTTGTTATAAGAATTAATAGGCACTCAATAAATAGTAGCTATTGTGGTGAAGATGTGTTGGGTCCCTGTGATAGATAGGCACTGAAAACAGTAGGGTTATTAAACATGGTCCCTTACCATAGGGCATATTGTCAGACGGGGGAGAGAGACTCCTGAATATTCACACCTGTGATACATATTAGAGTGGGCTGGATGGTAGTCACACATATGGAGATCACCTACAAGGAAGGCTCTGGTAATCAGGGCTGCTGTGAACTGTTGTACAGGATGGGTACTGCACAGGGGAGCTCAGTTGAATAGGCAAGTGGGGGCTGAAATCCAGCTCATGCTCTACTTGACAAATTCTAGTCCTTGGCACAGGCTGCTTTGCCTAGAGAAAGGTGCCCCTTTTTCTAATTTGCACAAAGGTACCATATGGGCTAGTGGCAGCATGAAGTAAGTGCCCACTGACTCTACAGCAAGAGTTACAGAACCTCAGAGAGGAAAGTGAGCTCTATGGGCTGGGGGCCCAAGGAAAGCCTCCAGGAGGAGGGTTATAGGTAACTGGAATCAGTGGGGCAAAGGAAGCCAGGGTGTTGGGTTCCAGGCTGGGCAGAGGTAGTACAAGATGTGTGCTCTGCAGCCTCCATATCTCCCCCTAGAATGGGTGGGTAGATGGGAGCCAGATGGTCCCACCCATTCCTCCCCCAAACTCTGAGCTGAACAACTGCAGAGTAGGCAGGAAGAAGTGCCCGCCACAAGGGTTCAGGACACGTTCTGGGCCTCCAAGGAGTCTGTATCATCTCACCCCCTCCACTATCCATACCCACTCTCTTTACATGTTGCTCAGTACAGCCCCATATTTCCTCTCCTGGGCTTGCCTGACATCCTACCTCTCTTGGATGCCACTAATCCCAGGCTTTTAGACTTTGAGCCCTTGTCCATGCCATACTCCTCTCTCTGACCTCAGAGCCTCCTGGACTCTGATACTTCCCCTCATTTCTGGAACAGAATCTCTTCTTTATTATCTTTCTCTTTGACTCTCCCTGACTCCTTGAACCTCCATCGCTGACTTCCATCTTCCCAACTGTTCAGGGTCTATACCTCCCTCACCCTTTCAGGTATCTCTAATGGGCCTAATGAGCCTATAAATTCTTTATTTCTGAAATTCCACAACTACTATTTTCCCTTCTTTGATTCCTTATCACCCCATATAAGCCCTAGTGACCTCATGACCCCCACTACCTCATTACCTTCCATTCCTCTGACTCCCGCTATTACTCCTAGCTCTGATCCCTGTAGCCTCATCATCTGATCACCCCTCCCCATACTGTGATCTCAATAATCCCATTTTTTTTTATCTCAGTGTTCCTCTCCCTCAGAAACCGTTTAATACTCTCAATGATTCCATTTCTGTCAACCCTTCTTACCTACAAAGACCTGGAACTCCTCCCCAATAACCCTGTGACTCTGTCCTTTGTAACCTTCCAATGATGCCATATCTCTGAAGCCCTGTAACCCCTCAAAGACCTCATCTTTCTGAACCTGTGTGACCTCTATCACTCAAGTTCTTTCTGATTTCCAAACACCTCCTGTCTCTGAATAATCCCTCCCCAAAGTACCCAATGACCCTTTTTTCTTTTTTTTCCCCCCTTTGAGACAGGGTCTTAATCTGTCACCCAGGCTGGAGAGCAGTGGTGCAATCATAGCTCATTGTAGCCTCAAACTCCTGGGCTCAAGCAATCCTCCTGCCTCAGCCTCCTGAGTAGCTGGGATTACAGGCATGTGCCACCACACCCAGCTAATTTTAAAAGATATTTTGCAGTGACAGGGTCTTGCTGTGTTCCCCAGACTGGTCTCAAACTCCTGGCCTCAAGTAATCCTCCTGCCTCAGCTTCCCAAAGCACTTGGATTACAGGCATGAGACACCATGCCCAGCCCCCCAATGACTTTTTTTGCTGATCTCCCTGTGACTTCTGTGATAGCAAAGACTCCAATGCCCCATTATTGATTCACTCTTGACTCCAATGATCTGTCCTGACTCCTGTGACCCTCAAAGACCCCAAATCATTATCTTAATGGTTATGCCTGTTTTTGACCCCCAATGGCCATATCTCTCTGACCTCCCTTGACCTAAATGGCCCCATCACTAATGTCCTCATGACCCAGTGACCCCAATTCTCTGATCTTAGTATCCTTGTCTCTGGTTCCCTTGTGATCCTATGTCCCTGACCCCTCTGACCTCCTCCCTCCAGCCTGATGACCTCATTTTGGCCCCTCACTAGCCCCTGTTCCCCTCTAGGTTACCGCTGCTTCAAGGCAGTGCTCTTCCTCACTGGGTTGCTGTTTGGCTCAGTGGTCATCTTCCTCCTGTGCTACCGAGAGCGGGTGCTGGAGACACAGCTGAGCGCTGGGGCGAGCGCGGGCATTGCGCTGGGCATTGGGCTGCTCTGCGGGCTGGTGGCCATGCTGGTGCGCAGCGTGGGCCTCTTCCTGGTGGGGCTGCTGCTCGGGCTGCTGCTCGCTGCTGCGGCCCTACTGGGCTCCGCACCCTACTACCAGCCGGGCTCTGTGTGGGGCCCTCTGGGGCTGCTGCTGGGGGGCGGCCTGCTCTGTGCCCTGCTCACTCTGCGCTGGCCCCGCCCACTCACCACCCTGGCCACCGCCGTGACTGGTGCTGCGCTCATCGCCACCGCCGCCGACTACTTTGCCGAGCTGCTACTGCTGGGGCGCTACGTGGTGGAGCGTCTTCGGGCAGCCCCCGTGCCCGCCCTCTGCTGGCGGAGCTGGGCCCTGCTGGCACTCTGGCCCCTGCTCAGCCTGATGGGTGTTCTGGTGCAGTGGCGGGTGACGGCCGAGGGGGACTCCCACACAGAAGGTGAGAGGGCAGAGGCCAAGGTGGGCATGATAGCAGTGGATGGCCAGGGATGGGAAGGGGGCTGAACGCCTAGGGAGTGGGGGACAGAGGCGGTACACACCAGCAGCAGAAGGCCTTGTTGGGGTTAGAGAACTGACTTGCTCAGGGTCTGAGAGGATAGGACCCAAGCTCCACCATTCATTCCACAGCAATGTATGGAATAATGTATGAGCTCTGTGCTAACCTCATTCCAGGCACTGAGGATACAGCAGAAATAAAATGGAAAAGGTCCTTGCCCTTATGGGTATACATTCAGGGTGGGCAGGAGAAAGATAACAGACATGCAGACAAACAAGATAATTCATTGTGTAGAGTGATGTGAAAGACATACACAGTATAATGTGAAAGAGTGACTTATGGAGGCTATTATAATTAGGGTGGCCAAGGAAGACTGCTTGAAGTAGGTGACATGTAAGCAGAGACCTGAAGGATAAGGGGCCAGGCATGCAAAGAGCTAGAGAAGAGGGATAGCGAGAGGGAGGGCTCTGGGAAGGAATGAGCTTGGTTTGTTTGAGGAAGTGGGGCTGGAGTGCGGTAGGGGTGAGGTTTGGGAGTCAAGCTGATCATGTAGGGCCTCTGGGCCATGATGAGGACTCTGCATTTTATTAGGACAATGAGCTGCCATTGGAAAGTTTAAAGTAGGGGAGGATAGATTCTCATTTAGCTCTTGGAGTGCTCATTCTGCTGCTGAGTGTCAAAAGCACTGGAGGGAGGCTAGCATAGAGGGGGAAACCAGTGAGGAAGCAGCTGTGGTTGTCCAGTGCAAAGATGATGGTGCTGGCCTAGGTGAGCCACCTATGGCTGAGGATTGGGAGAGGGTTGACAGCGGGAAGGGGATACCTAGAAGTCTAGGAATCTTCCATAAAGACCTATGGAAGAGGAGAACAACAGCAGGATGTCCCATCTGAGAGGTGGGGGACCTAGAAAGGAAGTGATGGGGTGGGGGCTGGGGTTAGGAACAAGGGGAATCTGGAAGCCTGAAGTCCCCAGGTGGGAAGAGAGAGGGAGGGCTTGGGGGTGATGAGGCACATGGGCCTCAGAGACCCTTCTTTGTGCATCTTTCCACAGTGGTCATCAGCCGGCAGCGACGGCGTGTGCAGCTGATGCGGATTCGGCAGCAGGAAGAGCGCAAGGAGAAACGGCGGAAAAAGAGACCCCCTCGGGCTCCCCCCAGAGGAGCCAGGGCTCCTCCAAGACCCGGGCCCCCTGACCCTGCTTATCGGCGCAGGCCAGTGCCCATCAAACGCTTCAATGGGGATGTCCTCTCCCCGGTGAGCACCTGAGCCCCTCCAGCCCAGATGGGGAGAAGAAAGTGTGCAGACTCCTCCAAGCAGGACTGGGCTTTCCCCAGGAGCTGGTCACTGTCTAGAAGACCTACTGTTTGTCCACCCATTGGATCCCCTGCACCAGGGGCCTGGTGGGCCCAGCTTTGGGATTGGGAGAAAGGTGTCCTGAGTGTGGATTTTAAGTGGGATGTGATATGTGGTAGAAATGCTGGATGTGGTGAGGTCCTGGGTCTTTGGCAGTCTGGGGGAATGTCAGGCTTTTGAGGGTACAGGAAGAGGTAGGTTTCAGGGCAGCAGTCTGCAATGGAACTCTCACACCTATGTTTACTCCCGCACAGAGCTACATCCAGAGCTTCCGAGACCGGCAGACGGGCAGCTCACTGAGCTCCTTCATGGCCTCACCCACAGATGCGGACTATGAGTACGGGTCCCGGGGGCCACTGACAGCCTGCTCAGGCCCCCCTGTGCGGGTATAGCAGTATCCCTGCCTATCTAGACTCTGCAGTCACCAGCTCTGCCAGCTTGGGGAGGCCTGCCAGGCCGCCACCCAGCCCCGTGGCCCTGAGGCCTTTGGCTGTCCCTCTCCCTTCCCTGGAGAGGGCTGGCCTGGCCACTAGAGGGAGGATCTGTCTTAGGCCATGCCTGGCCTGAGGGGAAAGCCCCCTTCCAAGCTCCGAAGGGGCTCCTGAGGGACTTGGGGTATAAGCCCCATTGGAGTGTGCTCAGGGTTGTGAGTATGTTGCCTGTGCGTTCGTGTGCGTGTGTGTGGGGGGGTAGGTTTGCAGGGGACACTGGGACCCTTGCCTTAGATTTCTGATTGGTAGGGCTTCTCCAGGGTTGGCCCCACCTCTTCTCCCACTGCTGGGGTCCCATGGGCCACTCTCCTGCATGTCTAAGTGGAGGAGGTCTGCCTTCCTCTCCTATCGCTCCACCTCCCAACCAGACTCATCTAAGGGTTCTTGTCCTAGTTCTCGGGGCAAACTGCAGCACCCCTCAGACTGGTCCCCTGGCCTCTGCAAAGCCACCAGCCTGAGGGCAGAGGCAGGGGATGGGGGTGCGGGGTGCTGCTCTGGGCTGGGTTGGGGAGGGGTTGGGGGGGCATAAATGCACGGTGCATGTCTGGTGTCTGTCATGCCACTCTGGACACCTCATGCTTCTGTCTCCCCCAACCCCACTCTCTGTTTTACATCTTTTATAAATGTGCCAAACTGCATGGCCTCTGCCAGGAATGGTGGTCTTCAGTGGCTGGCATTTCCATGGGCCAAGCTGGAAGCACTGCAGCCCTTGGTCCCCTGTATCACTCATTACACAGGGGCTCCAGGCAAGGTCTGCCTTCCCACACAGAGAGACAGGGAAATGAGCTGTAGCACTTTTATTGTTTCCTGACACTTCTGGTTTCCCTGTCTCCCCACCCCTGCCCAGGGTAAGGGCACACGCCTTCCAAGCTGTCCAAGGGCACCTGCCTGGCCTGGTTCCATCCTCCTAGTTACCTGCAGAGGAATGACTCCATGTGGGGCTTGGGAGAGAGTGGGTACCACCTTCCTCTCCTCTGGCAGAGCCTGGGCACCCACACAGGAAAAGTTGGGTCCTTAGCCTCTGCCCTACCCTTTCTGGGCCTCTGTCAGGGCTGTGGGGGCAGGAAGGTGGGGGTCAGTTAGGGGTGGGGCAAAGCATGGCATCTGAAGGGAATGCAGGGATTTGGGGTAGAGGGTGGAGCATCTCCTACGTGGAAGAGGAATGAAATGGGACTAGCTTAGGAGCCCTCTGCCCAGGCTGATGTTGAACTTGCTGAGATGGGCAGAAGCCAGGTGGGCAGCAGAGAGTGGGGTGGGGGGTGGCAGGTGGGGAGTGGGAGGGTCAGGTTGGGGGCACAGACCAGGGATGGGTAGGTGGGAAGGAGAGGAACTAGCAGAAATGGGGGTGTTCAGGAGAGACAAATATGGTTCAGAGGCAGCAAGGAGTGAGATGCCCAGGCAGGGAGGGGCAAGGGGTGTGGAAAAGTGGGAACAGCTGACTTGAACCAAGAGGTTTCTGTTTGTTGAGAACTCAGGGTCCCCTCCAATCCTCAGCCCAACACATCCCAGAACCGACTGCTACCCGAAGTTCTGGAAAGCTTCCCAGAGGTGTGTCTTAGCCCACCAGCTCCCAGGCGCCCCCTCCTGCCCCTCTGACCTCTGCCCAGCTTACTCACCCTCTACCAGCAGCCGTGTGTGGGCACTGTCCTGGCCGGCCTGGCAGCAGTAAGCGCCCTGGTCTTCAGGTCGCACGTCATGGATGACCAGGCTGTGGGTGGGGCCGTGGCTGCGCATCTCATACTTGTCTCCTGGGCACAGCTCGATTCCCTCCCTCAACCAGCATACGTGGCCCCCCATGCGGGACACAGTCACCTCTAGCACTGCCCGGCGGCCCACCAGAACTGTCTTCTGGAGAGGGGGGCGGCGGCACATCTGGAGAGGCAATGCTGGGGATGAGGGGCGGGGGCTTAAGTTAATAGGGACACGCATGGCCTCTAGGAGGAGAGGCGCAGCTTCCCTCCTTGCGGCTTCCACTCCTGGCTTCAGCCCTCCATGCCACCGGTCTGTTTTCTGTATCCCTAACCCCAAGTCCCTTCCCCGGGAAACGCGCTGCCCTCAGTGACCTGCCCCAGGACAGTCCCACGAGGGGAGGGGAAGGCAGGGAGGGAGTATTCCTAGGGCCAGCCGCCAGTCCCAGGGGAGCAGAATATGTCCCCTTCCCTGTCGCCTTAACCCCAGTTGCTTACCCTCCACCTCCAGTAGAGCCAAGGACTGGGCGGGTCCCGCCTGGAAGCGGACTTCACCGGCGTCCTCGGCGCGCAACTCGCTCAGCACCAGGATGTGTTTCTTCCCTGGGGATGAGGGGGGCGCTAGCGAGGCCAAAGCCGTCTCTGAGGAGGGTTCGGGGATGAGGGTGGGGCAGAAGAAGGCCCCTGGGTCGGTTCGGAAGTCTTAAATGTGCGCTAGAGTGGGCGGCACCGGGATGCGGAGAGGCAAGAGCCGCGGTCGGGGACTGAGAGCTGGGGGCGGGGAAAAGACTGGGGGGCGGGAGAAGGGCCGGGAGGCGGGGATCGTGGGGCGGGGTCCGTTCGGGCCGGAGGCTGGGCTTATTCTGGTGGGGCGTGGTCTGTCGTAGCCTGGGTCGGGACAGCAAGGGGCTAGAGAGCGCGGTGGAAAGGTGGCCAGACCTTCCTGTCGGATGCGGACGCGGCCTCCGGGTCTCACGGGGCGGCCTCCGAGCTCCCAGCGCCCCGTGGTCTCGGCCTCCGACACGGTGCACTCGAACGTGGCGCCGTCGCCTTCGCGGGCGCTCACCGCCCGGAGCTCCGAGAGCACAGCCACTGTGCGCTCTGGGGGGCGGAGTCCGGGGCGTGAGGTGGGGGCGGAGCGGTACAGACCACGCCCACTCCCCCCTCTGTAGCAGCCCCCGGGATAGAACCGGTCCGCGACTCGCGTGTCCCAACCAGTGCCCTGCCCCAGCACCCACCGCGCACTGTTAGGCGGACAGGCCCGGCGCAGGCCGTCCCCACCGCGCAGCTGTAGGTCCCGGCGTCTGAGGGGCTGCAACGCCGCAGCTGAAGAAGGCGGCGCGTGCCGAGGGCCTGGAGCCGGAGCCGAGGGCTGGGGGTGAGCACGCTCCCGTCCTAGAGGTGGGAGTTGCAGAAGATGGGGCGAGCCCTGCTGGGCACAGATGGCCCGGCCCTGGAAGGCGGCGGCGCCCTCTGTTGATACCAAGTGGTCTCTAGGCGCGTTTATGTGTGTCTCGTGTTCCCCAGGCTGGGTCGAGCTGTCCTACGCCTTTGGGGCCGCCCCAGGAACTTCTTAGGGAAGATGTCACCCTTTGGGGACGTTAGTGCCACGGAGGGGTACCACAGGCTCAGGAAGCCCAGGGCCAGATACCCATCACACAAGGGCATGGGTGCGGATTCTGGAATTATGGAAACCTGGATTCAAATATGGGCTACCCTTTTTGTCTGCCATTGGGCAGGTAACTTCACCCCACTGAGCAGTCAGTTGCTTCATAGATGATAATAAGACCTGCCTTCTAGGCTTGTACGGATTAAAGGATTAAATGTAACCTCAATCTTGGCACACATCCACTCCATGCGTATTAGTTGTTTCTGTTTGGGGCATTATTATTGTTGTTACTATGCTGAAGTGGTTTGGGCTGGGTTCTGACCTTCTCCCAGGTAACATCAGCCAAGGTTTGGGAAAGCTCGCACTCAAACGTAGCTGTGTTGCCCTCTGTCACCTCTAGGTCCTGCGGTCCACGCACAATGGTCACTGGGACCTCTGGGAGTGGGAGAGGGAGGACAATGCAGAGGGAGCAAGGGTAAGGGCAGGATGGGGACCCAGCTTGCAAGGACAAGGACACACAGGCACAAGCAATCAATGGTGGACACATCTAGACAAGGTGATCAGTGGAGGCCATTGTGAGTGAGGGATGTGCTGGGACAAATCATCCAAGAAGGATGCTAAGGATACTGGTCAGTGGGGGACACAGGAGGGGCAGAGAGTCAATGAAGCAGTAGCCAGCTGGAAGTCACACTTCGAGGTGGTTAGTGGGGGACATGCTGGAAGCTAGGGGGGAACTGGAAAACTAGAGATGTGAGTGGAGCCACCCATAGGTGGGCATGGTCAATGAGTCATGCTTGGCTGGAGTGGACAGTAGGAGACACTGGTCAGTGGGGGCACAATGGGTTCAGAGAAGCCATGGGGGGCACTAGAGCAGCCATGGTCAGTGGGGAACATGCTGGGACTTAAAACAAAAATGGGGGACAGTCAGGCAGAGTTGGCAGTGTAGTCATCCTTAGATAGGCAAAGTCTGTGGGGTGGAGGGACTGGAGTGGTCACAGGACACACTCAGGCAGGCAGAGGAGGCCATGGCAGGCAGCATGGTCAGTGGGGTCACTGAGTGGTCGGTGGGGCCATGTGCAGGCAGGCTGACAGTAGGGACCACACTGGCATAGGCATGCTCACAGTGGCATGGTCAGTGGTTTGCAGGGCAGGCAGTCAGGGTCTACACGGTACTGGGATGGTCAGAGGAACCACATTCAGGCAGTGCAGTCACTGGGACCACACAGAGCCAAAGGGTCAGGGGAGCCACACTCTTGCAGGGAGGTCAGTAAGCACCACATTGGGACAAGCATGGTCAGTGGAGGCCACACATGTAGAGGGGTAAGTAGTCACACCCAGGGGGTCAATAGGGCCACACAGGTCACCAGGCAGGTTGCAGTCTTTGAGGCTACACCTTTCACAGTGAGTCTGGCTGCACAGCGCAGGGAATCCACCGTGAAGGAGACGCAGCCCGAGTCGGCCAAGCCCAGTCCATTCAGTACCAGACGGTGAGTGTGGCCCTCCGTGTGAATGTGGCACTTGGGTCCCAGCTGTAGCCGGATTCCACCTCGGGCCCACTCCCCACTCACACCCTCCTGGGACAGCTCCAGCTGGAAGGTGGCACTGCCCCCCTCACTGACAGTCACATCTTCCAGAGGCCGCAGCACCTTCAGCTGCCTTGCTGGTAGGGGGAGGTGGGAGAGAGGGAGGATGAGGCCTCTAGTTCAGGCAGGGGCTGCAGGGGCTCACCCACCCCAGTCCCTGTCTGCACTTCCCAACACCCCACCTAAGGCCCTGACAAAAGGAGCTCAGAGCCAGGGTGCAGGAAGAAGGGAGCACAGGTGGCCAGACAGGGTGCGGGTGCCATATTGGGGTTAGACACAAGAAAGGGGTGAGTGTGGTTAGGGGGTTTTGGAGTCTGGGTGAGGGGTGCTGTGACACCAGAAGGAGCATGGAATTTGGAGTCAGACACACCGGGACTGGAACCTAGCTCTACCACACAGCTCATGTGCTGTGTGATCTTTGGCAAACTGCTTGGCCTGTCTGGGCCCTAGTTGTCCCAACTGTACAAAGTAAATAGCTTTGTGACATGGGTTTATCGTGACAATGACTTGAATGAAATAAATTAGGAGAGAATATGTATCACCAATGACAACCCTTCACCAAGCTCTGTGTGGACATTTTT
Organism: Lepilemur ruficaudatus; assembly: GCA_963574885.1. Taxonomy (NCBI): domain Eukaryota; kingdom Metazoa; phylum Chordata; class Mammalia; order Primates; family Lepilemuridae; genus Lepilemur; species Lepilemur ruficaudatus. The sequence continues at coordinate 57,070 of CAUYRT010033956.1, forward strand.
CATGTTATCTCAGCTGATGTGCTCAAAGACCCTTGAGGAAGGGATAAGCCCCATATTTAAGGAGACTTGGCCCAGAGAAGTCAGGTAACTTGCATGAGGTCCCCCAGGTAATAGAGGGCTCGAGCTTGGTGTGGGCGGTGTGGGTGCTATTTGCCAGCCATCCCTGTTCCTTAAATGGGCACATGTGTCCCTGGGGCACGTGACTGAAGGATAAGCATGGCAAGTCTTTCTGGAGTATACTAGTTATGTTTATAGCAAAGCCAACTTGGAAATATGAAATGGAATGCAAAATCCACATGGACTTCTACGGTAACTAGAAAACATTAGAAAAAGAAGTTTTGCTTTGGGCAGGCTGCTGCAGGTTCCTCAGTGGTGAGGGGCACTTTGGTGGGGGCTGACGGGCTCTGGGACAGTCAGGAAGGGCTGTGCTGTGGGGCGGGTGATGTGTTAGGACAGCACGGGGCACTCACGCCTCACGCTGAGCCTGGCCAGGGTGCGATCGTGGTGGCTCTCACAGCCATAGGTGCCCTGGTCGGCCAGTATAACTCCGTGGATGAAGAGGCGGTGGATGTGGCCATCCTGGGCCGTGGACAGGCGAGAGTCTTGGGGCAGGGGCTCCCCACCTCGCACCCAGCGCACGGCCCCCGCTGCACCCACTCGGCCTGTCTCCACCTCGAGGCAAACGTCCTGGCCTTCCTCTGCCCGCACGTCCTGCAACCGCCGCAGGAACAGCAGCTCCGTCTCTGGTGGGGAAGAGGGAGGAGGCTTGGAGCCTGGTGGGGGCTGGGGCCTGTGCCTAGCAGAAGGGAAGGCTGCGGGGGCCAGGGCTGGGGGTACGGGTACAGGGAACAGAGCATTTCGTCTTCATCAGGACCAAACCTCGAACGTGGAGCCGGGCACTTGTGGATGTGCTCCCAGCCTGTACGGTCACAGTCCCCGAGTCCCCCAGCTGGCAGCTTCGTAACGTCAGGGTGCGGCTTGAGCCATTCTGGGCCATCTCCAGCTGGGGCCCTGGAGTGACAACGGCCCCATTGCGCAGCCAGGTGACATTAGCATCTGGTGGGGAGACTTCACACCGGAATGTGGCATCATCGCCCTCATGGACAGTTAGTGGTGTCAGCTCTGAGACCAGCTTCACCGGTGGCGGCTCTGGAGGATGGAGCCAGGCAGTGAGCTGGGCTAGGTGTGTCCCCTCCCTCCTTTCCATCCCCTCCTCAGGGTATGGGCCCTCATTCCCCAGCCATTTACCAAACCTTTCGTGAGGAACTACTGTGCGTCAGCCATGGGGGTGTCTCAAAAAACAAGATGCCAACTCCTTGACACTCCTTTTGGCCAGCTCCTGTCAGTCCTGGCCAGGCACCTCACCTCTCTGACTCCCTAGTAATAGCGGATCATTTGCATGGACCCTATTTATAGCATTTACTTGTCATGTTGGGCCTACAAGACCAGCACTGTCCTCTCATTCCAGAGCTGGGGCTGAGAGGTGAAAAAACTTGGCCAATGTCACACAACTACTGGGGCACAGAATGTAGGTTAGAACCTGGGTGGGTCGATTCCAGAGTCCCTGCTTTTAACCACTGGGTGGGCTCATGTCTCCTCCTATCTGAGGGCTTCTGGAAAAGGGAGCCCTAAGCCCTCATCCACGTAATAGTCATGCATGCATTGGGTGGAGCCAGAGGCAGCGAGGCAGGGGTGGAGGGATGACTGGGCTCCAGAATGGTGGGGGGTGGTTCTTGGGGTGCCAGGGCCCACAGGGTGTGAGGGTGCACTATTACCTTCCACGCTGACAAGGAAGATGCGGCTGTCCTGGGGCGCGTCGCACAGGTACTCCCCAGCGTCCCCGCTCCGTGCCCCCTGCACCCGCAGCACCTGCCTGGCCCCGGCCTGCTCCAGCTGCACCCGCCCCTGGCTCGCCAGTCGCTCCCCGTCCTTGTACCAGCGCACAGGGCCCCCCGGCCCGGAGAGGTGCACCACCAGCTCTAGGTCCCCGCCTGGGGTGCTTCGAACCCTCGTCTGTGCTGCCTCGGGGGCCACCACCCGCACGGGGGGCTCTGTGGGGTCAGAGCTGGGGGTCACTGGGAGGAGAGGCTCAAGGCTATGAGGGGACAGTGGCAGGCAAGAGGGGGAAAGGCACTGAGGGAGGTGGGGCAGGGGCTGGACAAGGTGTGCTCAAAAAGTGGGGAAACCTATGGGTGTTGGGGTGCTTCTCTCAGGCATTCTGCCCAGACTATACTCACCGGCCACCTGGACAGTGAAGCTGATGCTCGGGGCTCCTGGGGCTGCCCCAGACTGGCAGGTGTAGAGGCCTGCGTGGGCTAGGCCTGCAGCCCGGATGCAGAGGACACGGCGGGGGCCCTCAGCGTGGAGCTCCAGGCCCTCGCCCTCCTGCAAAGCCCTCCCATTGTGGCTCCAGAACACAGGGGCAGCAGCCCGGGACAGTTCACAGCTCAGCATCACTGGCTCCCCAGGGGCCACACACAGTGGGCTAGGGGCTGCCTCTGGGGCAAGGAACTGCACTGGTGACTCTGGACAGACAGAAGAGGGTGTCAGCCCGTGCTTGCCCCTGCCTCCCTGTCCTGGGCTGGCCAGGAGCACTCACCGGCCAGGCTAACATTGAAGGTAATGGCTTCATCACGGGTCTCACACACATACTCCCCGGCATCCTCAGGCTGGGCATGCGGTAGGGTCAAGGTGCGGACGGGCCCCTCAGCACCCAACTGCAGGGCGTCTGATGCCTCCACCTCCAGCCCATCCTTGTACCAGCGCACCTGGGACCCAGCTGGAGCCACCTCACAGCGCAGCTCCACGCGCCCTGGTGTCCCGAACTGCAGATCCAGACAGCGGGCTGCTGGGTGCACAATCCTCTCTGGTGGGGCTGGTGGGGACACAGAGAGGGACGCACGGGCTCAGCCAGCTGACCTCTCCCTGCCTCACCTGCCAGATTCCCAGCCCTCTCCCCTTGCAGCACAGCTCTCAGGAATGGTGCCAGGTGCAATCCCTGGGGCACCTGCCATGTGCCAGGCACTCTGCTAAGCACGCTGCAGCTCTGTTCTCAGTTACCCCGACCACCCCCAGGAGGTGTGCAGCCGTCAGCTACACTTTACAGATGAGGGTCTGAGGCCTCTTTAGACGAAATTGACTTGCCAAAGGTCACATAGAATGAGGCAGATCTGGACTCATACTTGGATGTATACACTTGACCCAATGCAAACCCCACTTTACACCCACCCCCACTTCCCGTCCCTTTTCCCTGCTTTGCCTCCAATGTGTTTATCACTTTCTGACAAACGTTCTGTTTTGCTTATTTTTGTCTGTCCACCCTCACTAGAGTACAAGCTCCATGAAGGCAGGAGGGTTTGTCTTACTGGTTCACTGCTATATCCCCAGCATCTAGAATACTGCGAGCATATAGTAGTTAGTTACTCAGTAAGTATTTGTTGAATGAATGAGTGAATGGTCATAAATGCTGGGTCCCCTCCCACCAGGCCTCTGGTCACTGTCCCAACCTAATTGGGCAAGCAGGACTCTCTGATGTCTGAGAATAAGGGGACTAGAGAAGGGGCAGGGGGTGTGGGAGTGAGGAGTAGGGCTAGTTCAGTGCCTGTCCCTCAGCCCCTTGCCTCTCTACCTTCTTGGGGTACCCCACAGACTGCCCACCTGTGACAGTGACAGTGAAGAAGGCCGAGTCGTCTCCGGCATCACACACAAACTCGCCCCCATCCTCAGGCAGGGCAGCCGGCAGCACCAGGCGGCAGCGTGGCCCGTCCCTCTCCAGCACCAGGGCCTCGCTCTCCTCCACCTCAAGCCCGTCCTTGTACCAGCGCACAGGAGCATCCTCCCGGGACAGCTCGCACATCAGCACCACACACTCCAAGGTCACAGCGATCAAGGTCACCTCATCCCGGGGGTATATGATCCGCACCGGGGGCTCTGCAGAGTGGGTGCAACCACAGGCTGTCACAAACTCACCGTCAGACTCCCCATCACCCACATGATAGTAAGGGTAAAAAGTATAATTATAACAAGCAATAATAGGTCCACAATCTGTTCTCTGAAATCCCTGGGGCCAGAGGTGTTACACAATCTGGAATGCTTTGGATTCCAGAAAGATTCGTTTATTATATACCATATGCCTCCCTCAGCCCCCACTGGGGCATCCTCCATCATCGGTCACAGCAACACTTCTGTGGAATAACATATTACATTCACCCAAGGCAGGATACGTTAAAAGATATGTTCGTCTTACACACATAAAGATAGAGCTCTATTCACCCTAAGCAGGATAAAGAGTAGAAACAGCTACCCAGTAGTCAAGCTCAGGTTTTACTGAAATGACTTTGAGTACCAAACTTGTAAAAAAAACTTTTTAATTTTGAGAGTTTTTTGAATTTCAGAATTGTGGATACAGGAGGGTGGATCTGTAATAGCAAACACTTATCACTGCTTCCCGAGGTTCCAGGAGACAGTCCTAAGCACTAGACTTAGTGACCCTCACGGCAATCCTAGGAGGTGGGTATTGTGTTATCTCCCATTTTCCAGGTGAGGGAACCTGGGCACAGAGTGATTAACTTCCTTAAGGTCACAGCTGGCTACATCTACTCTAGGGCAAGAGGAAGAAATGCCATCTGTTAAAGGGAGGCTCAGACTCCGAAGGCAGTGGTGGGAATTCCAAGCCAAGGTTTGCAGGGACTCAATAATGCTTTCTGCATCTGTGCATGAGAGTTGTCAACATCTGTCTGAGAGTTCCCCAGGGATGCTAAATGCTGGTTCTGGGAGCTCATCTCCAAGCGCTGGTCACTCCTCCACAGAAAGGGAGCCATGTCAACATTGGAGGTGACCTTTAGCCCAGGCCTGTCCACGCACCCATGCTGGGGTGATCCCCCGGAATCTTCCAAGTTTCCAGGAGACTTTAGTGCTCCTTGAGCGTTTGGCCCCCTTGTGGCTGGGCTGAGGAACTGCCAGCTTCCCGGTTTTGTAGGAGGTGCGTGGGCAGCCGCACTCACAAGCAGGCAATCAGCCCTCTGCCTCCATGGGGACTCCTGCCTTGGGCCACACAACTCACCTCCCCAAATGGGCTTGGTCTAAAAGGCTGGAGGATGCAGGCTGGTTTTCTAGAGCCCAGCAAGGCCAGAAGATTGCAGAGTGCAGTTGCGCAAGGATTGGGGGAGGGGATGGGGTAGTGGGTTAGCACAGGGTGCAGTGATGGTGGCTTGGGTGCCTGCATGGCCCTGGGGCCTCAGCCTGGGATCAGACTTGATTTGCTCTGGCCTGGAGGAGAGTGGTGTTTGTGTGAACTTCCCTGTGAAGAGTCTGGCATATGCTGGAATTTGTGCGGCTGTGGTCACAACGTCTGGCCAGGACTCGGGATGGGAGAGAGTGAAGGTGACTCGCTGCAGGACAGAACACGTGCAGAAGCCTTCTTTGGCATTGTGGCTTATGTGTGCCAGGCTGTACTATCTGGGGTGTAGGGAGTGGGGAGCAGCTCAGCCTAGGATGGGGCAGGGAAGGGGAGAGGATGACAGGCCTGTGCCAGCAGTAGGATGAGCACTCCAGTGCAGCCATCGGGGGTTCTTCTGTGCCACCCAGAGCTGCCTAGGCGGCCCTATGACCCCTGACCGGCCCCCACACTGAGATTGGCGCCCAGCCCCAGAGTCACTTCTGTAGTCGTCCTGTGCTTCTCTCCCACCCGCGCCTTGAACACCCCCTCCAACCTCCTGGCCACACGCCAACCCCACTCAGCTTGGCTCCTGCTCCAGTATCAGCTTGGAAGGAACTTCCTGCTCAGCCCCACCAGGACAGCAGCCCCCAGCCTCAGGCTCTCTATGGTGGCCCTCAACAACCCACAACGAGACCTTGTGCACTCCAGGAAGGAAGCGACCGTGTTTGTCTGCGTGCTGCTGGCTCCTGTGTGTGCAATGCTGGCTTTCTCCATGGCCCTCCCTGATCCGCCTGCTCTGCTCTCTTGAGCCCTCTGCCCTCATAGCACTTATCACCAGGTGTCACTGTACATTTATTTGCACGTTTATTGGTTTAACACAGGGGTCGCAAACTCAAATGCCCGCAGGGGCCAGGTCGGTTACGTCAGTGGCTGAAGGGTCGGGGCGAGGCAAAAAGGAATGGCAGGGAGGCGCGAGGAGGAATGTGGGCCCCGGTTACGGGGCGCTGCTACTCAGTGCCAGCCGTTCGTCGCCATGGGGGGAAGCGTGACCAGAGCCGCCGGGTCTTCGGCTTTTTCAAGAGGACGCATAACTCCGGATTGTTATTTGAACTGTCCTGACTTTGGTAAGACTCTGCAGGCCAAACAAAGCACATGTGTGGGCTGCATGGGGCCCCGGGACTGCCCGTTTGCGACCCCTGGTTAACAGCTGCCTCCCCGCTAGACTGGCAGCTGAGAACAGGGACTGTCTGCTTTGCTCACCAGTAACGCCCACTGCCTGACCCAGAGAGAGTGCTCAGTAAATGAGCTGGTGGCACATGGCCAGTCCTGGCCTTGGGCAGCAGGGAGGGGCCCTGGGCTCTTCCTGGCAGGAACCCTGGCACATGTACCCACAACCCACACCGCCCTTTCCCTGGTATACCAGCAGGGGATGTGTGGCCAGCTCCCCTAGTGCTTGGGGCTGCCCTCTGGTGACCCTGAAGAGTTGGGGTGGACCCACACCTGTGACAGTGACAGTGAAGGAGGCCGACTCATCATCGATTTCACACAAGTACTCGCCGGAGTCCTCCAGCTGGACAGCAGGCAGCACTAGGCGGCGGACGGTGTCCTCCTTCTGCAGGAGAAGCGTAGGACTCTCCACCACCTCCTCACCGTCCTTGGTCCAGCGCACCTCGGCCCACGGCCGGCACAGCTCGCAGGTCAGCACCACGCGCTCCAGGCGCACGGCTGCCACATACACCTTGCCGCTGGGGTACACGATCCATGAGGACACGTCTGGAGGACGGGGACAGCCACCGCTGGGCATGAGGGGCTGGGTCTGGTGTGCCCTGCTGCCCTCCCTGATCCAGGCCCTGTCCCTACTCATGGAAGCTAGACTATGTACTAAACAAGAGAGGCCTCCTTTGGACTGTGGCTCATAGCAGTTTAGGCAGTTACAGCTAGAGACACACAGTCCCCTGAATATAGCCATCATGGCCAGTGAGCCACACCCACAGTCACCAAAGCACATCAGGCATTGTCCTGTGCAGCGCAGTGGGAACCATGGTGACAGCCTCAGCTATATAAACACTCCACATTCTCTGGGTTGGGACAGGGATAGTATGAAGGGTACAACTGGGGAGAGGAAGGTTGGGTCCCCACATGCAGCTGAGGTCTCCTGCAGGCCTCCAAGATGTTCTGACCCCTCTCATGCCTGGGAACACCTGCCCTAGACCCTGCCCTGCAACATATTTGCATCCCCGAAGTTCCCCTTGGCAGGGGTTGTCAGAATGGAGAAGGCAGAGCTTCCCTGGAGCCAGGTGTAGCCATGACCAACGTGCTCAAGGCAACCATTTCCTGAGTCTGACTAGATCTCAGGTGGAGGAGCAAGAGAGGGTGGCCAATCAGCTAGGGTAAGGGCAGCAGAGGCTGGGAACAGTGACCTAGGAGTGAAAGTGTGAGAGTTACTCCAGTTGCCCTGTCCCACCGTGACCCGCCTGGCCCCCACCTGTGATGGTGACGGTGAAGTAGGCACGCTCCTCTCCAGCGACGCACTGGAACTCGCCCCCATCTGAGGGCTGGGCGGCAGGCAGCACCAGGCGGTGATGGGGCCCTTCACTTTCCAGCATCATGAAGTCGCTCTCCTCCACCTCCTGCCCGTCCTTGTACCAGCGCACCGGGGCGTCCTCTCGGTCCACCTCACACGTCAGCATGACGCACTCAGAGGTGATGGCGTGAACAAACACATGCTCCCGGGGGTCCACAATGTGCACTGGGGGATCTGGGTGGGGAGCAGAGGTGGGGTCACACAGACACCCCGCACACAGGACACGAGCCCAAGCCGGCAGCGTGGCCAGGAGACAGTCTCCACAGCGCACTGGGCGAGGGCTAAGGCCACACTGAGTAGGGGCCCAGGGGCGATGACATGGGATACTGAGGGCATGGCAGGTCATGTGGCACCTGAGTGCTCCTCCATGGGTCTCCAGAGGATCACAGGTGGCTGGATGGGGACACCGAGGGAGGGAGGCTCAGAGAATTGGCACAGTGGCAGCCACAGTTTGTCCAGGCTGAAGGGAGGTGACTGTCACAAGCCACATCAGGGCCATGCTTGCTGCTTCTATTGCAAGGAAGCCCCCAGGATGGGCAGGAGGTGGAGAATGATCTAACAAATGGCAACAGGGGGACAGCCGCTCCCTACAGGTAGTAAGTTCTCTGTCACCAGGTGAATTCAGGCAGGGCCACAGGACCTCCTGGCAATGGTGCTGAAAACAGGACTTCCACTCAAAGTGAGATGAGTGGGCTCCATGGCTCCCTGACTGCCCTCCCAGAGAGTCGGCACTTGGTGAGTGAGGACCCCAAGGCTCCACCCTGGAGATTCTGGCTGTGGACAGTCCAGGGGTCCTGGGCATATGCATTTGTAACAAACTCTAGGGTGGTCCCGAAGCGGCCATACCGTGGTCTGCCTCGTGAGAACCACAGGACCACTGCACTTAATGCTTCTGTTGACTTTGACCACCTGGGGCAGCTGGAAAAGCACAGGCCTGGGTGTGACTCTGAGCTGTGGTGTTTGCTGGCTGTATGACAATGAGTGGGAGGTCACATAACCTCTTAGAGCCTCAGTTTCTATCTGTGAACCGGAGATATATTGCCCCTCATCCAATTGTGAAGATGAAATGAAAGTGTATATTGGACGTACTTAGCCTAGTACTTGGCTCAGAGTGGCCGTCCAGGCAATGTCAGCTCCCATCTCTCCCCCTCTTAATTGCATTTTGTTCCCCACCCAACCCAGCAGAGGGTATGTGGAGAGCAAGTGTGCTAGGTTTCGGTGCATGAGAGGTTAAGCAGCAAGTGCAGAGTGACCTGAAACATGTCCCCAGGCTCACTAGGCTCTCCCTGGAAGGGAGCCCCCCGCCAGCAGGCAGACTAGTGGGTAGGGCTTACACAGCCCCCAGAAACAGCCTCTACTGGAGGAGCCCAGGCTAGCATGGTTCCTGACCTTGGACGGTGACATCGAAGACGGCCGAGACCCCTTCCGTTCTGCACTCAAACTCGCCGCTGTCCTGCACTTTGGCCTCGGGCAGGATCAGGCGGTGTTTGCGCCCATCCACCTTCATCACCAGTGACTCACTTTCCTCCACCTTCTGCCCATCCTTGTACCAGGTGGCTGGGAAGTCTGCCCGTGAGAGCTCACAGGTCAGCACCACCCTCTCCGAGGTCGTGAAGGTCAGTGACACCTTGTCCTGGGGGCTCAGGATGTGCACTGGGCTCTCTGCATGGGGAGAAGCACAGATAAGCACCCCTCTCCCCAGCACGTGTGCTCGGTGTAGCGGTGGATGCATGGTTTGGGCTTATATGCCAACTCAAGAGCGGTGGTTTGGCTATGCATAAGAATTCCTAGGGAGCCTGCTAAAAATGCAGAATTCTTAGACCCCCAAGTGTGCAGGCCCCCCCCGAATGATCCCGATGTTGGGACCCCGAGCACATTTTGAGAGTGCTGCTCTGGTCACCCTCTGCCTGCAGCGCTGGAAGCTATCACCTCAAGGCCCTGTGCTTGGGTGCCAATGGATTCCATGATTGGCCTTACAGATTCCACACAGCAATGGTGAGATGGCAAATGCACGTTCCTTGAACTTTCAGCCCCACATCCCCAGTCGTCCCCGAGGGAAGCCCTCTCCTTCTGTTTTAGCAGGTGGCACAGTAGGATTTGGAGCCAGACTGCCTGGGTTCATAATCAGCACTACCACTCATTAGCTTTATGACTTTGGCCAAATCACTTAACCTCTCTATACCTCATTTCCCTATCTAGAAAATGGGGATGACAAAACAACCTATCTTACAGGGCTATTGAGAGGATTGTGTTAATCTATGTAAAGTGATTAGGACTGCCTGGCACGTAGGAAGTTGCTATGACAACGGCAGCTATTAGATAATAGGGCAGGTGGGCTGTCGGGGACTAGTAGCCAGAGTCTGTCTCTCTCAAATGAAATGACAAATGTGACAGAATTCTGTAAGCCACAGTGCACTCCAGGGAATTGAGATACGATGCTGACAAGATAACAAGGGGTGCCCTGCCTGTATGTACATAGGGGTTGAAATCGGTCTTCTGGACCTGAGCCCTCAATCCGAACCCATCTCGGATGGATGCTCCTTACTCTCCTGGCCCAGATGTGAGAAACAGGAACAGCATCAGACTTTGGTCTCTTGACCCTATCTGCCCACCCAGGTCCCTACCAGCACCAACCTTGGATGGTGAGGGCGGCCGAGTCCTGCACACCAGGGCAGCTGAACCCCACCAGGGCCCCACTGTCCTGGTGCTTGACTGCTTGCAGGATCAGTCTGTGCTGTAGGCCCTTCTGCTCCACACGGTACCGCAGGGCCCCAGGGGCCACCTGGCCCTCTGGCTCATTACTCTTGAGCTCTTCCCCATTAAGAAACCAGGTGCCCTGGATGATGGTGGAGAGATCGAGGGAGAAGACGGCATCTTCCCCGTCGTATACCTGCACATCCTCCAGACCTGCCACCAGGCGAGCTGTGGGCACTGAGGCAGGGACAGAGTGTAGCCATCAGAATGAGAAGGGGCGGGAGAGGGCAGAGGCTGGCGATGGAAGGTGTATGAGAGGACAGGCACTGGGGGCCCAGGAAGGGAGGAGCGATGATGGAGGGACACAACTTGGGGTGTGGCCACCGATGGGCAGGGTCTGGCAGGACCTACTCACCGAGGTGAGCAGAACCATGGAACACAACGTGGGGACTGCGGCCGTGTTCGCTGACCGTGCAGACACGGAAGCGGTAGTCACCCTCGGAGGGCACACAGTCCCCTGGCACCTCTACGGCTCCAGCCTTCTCAATGCTGAAGCACTGGATCCAGTCTTCGGAGCCCACCTCCTGCCGCTCCAGCCGGTAGATGAAAGGGGTCTCGGGAGCTGGCTCGGGAGGCTTCCAAGTCAACAGGACCGTGTTCTTATGGCCCTTGAACATCTCTGCCAACACGGGGGGCCCCGGGGGACTGTGCTTGACGCCTGAGACCAAGGCAGGGAATGTGTTCCAGCCTTGCTCAGGCCTCCACAGCCCTTCCACCTTAAATCCACTTCACCAACTCGGCTCTGGCATCTGGTCACCCTCCCGCCCTGGCCCTCCTGTCCAGAGGCCCTCCTGCCCTCACATTTGACTCTAAGCAGGGTGGTGGTACGGGAGTTGCCCAGGCTAAAGGTGACCTCTCCGGCATCTTCTCGAGTGACTCCTGGAAGGACCAGGGCATGCATGTGGCCGGAGCTGGTCTGGCAAGTGGCTGGCAGCTCCTCGCCATCTCGGCTCCAGTGCCCCTCAACGCCAGCCTCTCGTGTCTCCACAAGCAGCACTGCATTCTCTCCCTCCAGGACGTCGAGCTTGCGCGGCAGCCGCTTCAGGATGGGCCCTGAGATGGACAGGAATCCATCAGCCCGGACTCTGAGCACCTGCCTAAGCCTCAGCCTTAGCCTCCTCCCCACTGGCCAGCCGACCTTTGACTGTCACGTTGGCCACGGTGCGCACCCGGCTCCGCATCTCGCACAGGTAGACGCCGTCGTCGTCTGCCTTCAACCTGTGGATGATGAGGCGCCGGACAGTACCCTCTTCAATCTGCTCGTACTTGTGGCAGGGCAGCAGCCGTTGGTCCTCACGGAACCAGGCCGTGGGGATGCGGGAGTTGGGTACTTTACACTCCAGCACAGCAATCCCATGCTCCCTGCCCTCCACGTCCTGCAGGGGCCTCGTGAACCGGAGGCGGGGCTCTGCAGAGAGGGGAGAGACAAGAGAAGGCTCTGGAGAGGGGCCAGACCAGGAGGAGGATTCCTACACACACCTTAGCTCAGGCTGGTTCTCTTTGCCTAGGGCCAGCAGACATGTGGTATCACAGGAAAACCACCAGACGGGAAGTCAGATGGCCTAAATTCTCATCTGGCCCTGCACTTACTGACCACATCACCTTGAGCAAGTCCACTTGAGTATTGCTGGGCCTCAGTTTCCTTACTTGTAAAACAGGGAAAGGGAGGGAAGAGGATGGACCAGAACAGTAATTTCCAAACTGTCCCTTGGGGTCCCTCAGAGGCACCCCATATATTCTGCAAGGGTCTGAGTTGAACTGAAGGTATTTTAGCCCTTTTCAAAACAGTATTAAAAAAAAAAGAGAGAGAGAGAGAAAACACAATGTTGGAAACAACCAGAGGGTTAACTTGGGTTGCTGGAGAAGCAAGTTTTTTTTTCTTTTTTTTTTTTTTTGATACAGAGTCTCACTCTGTTGCCCGGGCTGTAGAGTGCCGTGCCTTCAGCCTAGCTCACAGCAACCTCAAACTCCTGGGCTCAAGCGATCATTCTGCCTCAGCCTCCTGAGTAGCTGGGACTACAGGCATGTGCCACCATGCCCGGCTAATTTTTTTACATATATTTTTTAGTTGGCCAATTAATTTCTTTCTATTTTATAGTAGAGACGGGGTCTCGCTCTTGCTCAGGCCGATCTCGAACTCCTGACCTTGAGCTATCCACCCGCCTCGGCCTCCCAGAGTGCTAGGATTACAGGCGTGAGCCACCGCGCCCCGCGAGAAGCAAGTTTTTTGTGTAGCTCTTGTGAGCTCCTCTTGCCTGCCCGCTGGGCTCTTCTTCCTGATTGGGCTCCAGTTCAGCAATGGCCTGGACAGGTTGTGCACATCGAACTGTACCAGTGAGGTCAGCACTGCAGCCCAGGTGCTACATGCTTGATTTTGTGCCAGGCAGGACTCAGGAGAAATTGCCAAATCTTTTTTCTCCGGGGGAAAAGTTGGGTAATAATTAGTGAAGGTGTAATCTCTTGAGTTGTGACGAAACCCTATTATGGAGTTTTAACTTCTAGGGTGAGTTTGGGATTTTTTTTTTCCTTTGAATTTTCTGTTTATGAGTAATGTAAGCATTTATTAGATATTGTTGGTGATTCAACTTTGAAATATAAATTTTCTCTCCTTCACCTTCCTCTCCTTTCAAATCTTGGGAGCAGTTTAATGAAAGAACAGTCAAAAATTACAGGACATTTGTCCTCCTCAAGTCTACCTTTCCAGTGAACCAGTTGTTTCTCAGGGTAATGTGTGCAGCGGGGCCTTCCCGACAGGGTTCAAAGACTAGACCTGCTATGAATGCAGCCTCCACTACAAACGTGTGTATTCAATAAAACAGCCCCCTGTTCTCACTGATTAGCTTTGTAAGCATGTTATCAATTCAGATTGAGCAATTTACACCCACGAAATCTGTTTCATATATTGGGGCTCCAGATGTGAATGCAGTTGAAAAGGCCGGGTTAAAATAGCAATGAAGTTGAAAACCACTAGAGAAGAGTTCTAGGGCTCTGAAGGTTTGTGCATCAACCATTCCTTGGTGGTTTTCTACCGTCTCCCTCAAAATCACTTGGGGAGTTTGCTAAGAAGTTCCTGGTACCTTGGAGACCTACTATATGGAATCCCTGGGGGATGGGAGGCAGCAGGAAACGGTATTTTAATATTCCTGCAGACCCTCCCCACCTCCAATCTTCTGGGCAGCGCTGGGCACCTGGGGTACCTTTGACATGCAGCTGCACTGCGCTGAGCGTCTGTCCCGCCGAGTTGCGCGCTGCGCACACGTAGAGCCCGCGGTCCTTGGCCTGGCAGTAGAGCACCTTGAGCACGAAGCCGCCGTCGCGGTCTCGGTACATGAGGCGACGGCGGTCGGGGAGCAGCGGGCGGCCCTCCCAGTGCCATTCGATCTCCGGCTCGGGCTTGCCCATCACGTAGCAACGGAACTTGGCGTGCTTGCCCTCGTTCACCCAGAAGGTCTTGGGCGCGCACTTGAGCGGCTCCACCACGGGCGCCGGGGCCTCCTCGGGGTCCTCGGGCGGGCTCTCGGGGGGCTGCTGCACCTGGAGCAGCGCGCCGGCCTGCGCGTGGCCGTGCGCGTTGCGGGCGTGGCACACGTAGACGCCCGAGTCGGGCAGCCGCGCCGCCAGGATGCGCAGCACCAGGCTCGCGCCCGGGCCATCCTCGGCGCGGCCTGGCTCGAGCGTGAAGTGGCTGCTGTCCCACACTTCGTCCAGGGCCATCCCGTCCTTCTCCCAGTACAGCGTGGGCTCGGGGAGGCCCCCCACCTGGCACGTCAGCACCACCTCCACCCCACGCAGCACCCACTGGGACCGCGGCCCGGTCAGGAACACTGGAGCGCCCTCCCCGGCCCCCGGCGGCGGCAGCGGGCGCTCGGCGGGCTGGGGCTCCGGCTCGGGGGGCGGCGGCTCCAGCACGGTGACGGCGGCCGCCGCGTAGGCCTCGCCCGCCGCGTTGCGGGCGCGGCACACGTAGACCCCCGCATCGGTGGGCAGCGCGCCGCTCAGCAGCAGGCCGTGCTCGGCGCCGTCCGCGGGGAAGCTCAGGCGCTCGGAGGCCGCCAGCTGCTGCCCGCCCTTCTCCCACACGACAGTGGGCGGCGGCTCCCCCAGGACCACGCACTTAAGCTCGGCCTCGGCGCCACTTACCACCCGCACGGGCCGCGGGAAGCGCAGGAAGCACGGGGGGCTCCCCTGATCCCCCGAGCCCACCTTCATCGCGGCGGCCACACACGGCCCACAGCGGCGCGGGGGAAGGGCGGGCGGCGGGCGCGCCTAGGCCGGGAGCGGCGGCGAGAGCCCTGGAGGCGGGGCGCGTCGGGGACGGGGCGCGGGGACCCGCGCAGCTCTCCCCTGGCCGCCCGCTCCCGGCTCGCCTCCTTACCCTCGGCCCGAACCGCAGCTCTGCGGTGGCGGCGGCGGTTTCCGGGCCGGAGCCTAGAGCTCAGGGGGCAGTCCTTCCTGTCTGCCTTTGCAGTGAGGGGCCCCGCAGCCTCCGCCGCCCGTGGCCTGGCTTCCTGCTCTTAGGAGCCTGTCTTCCCAGCCCCCTCCCACAGCCTAGGCCTCCTTCCCCTCCTCCCTCCCACCTCCAGCCGCCAGGTCCCCAACCGCCCGCCAAGCTTGGGCCTGAGTGGCAGAGGCGCCTGCAGCTGCCAATCCCAAAAATATTCTCTGATGACACAGCTGGAGCACAAGAGCCCAGACTGGCTCCTCGGGCTAAGTATAGAGCAGGCAGGACCACCTGCCCCCCCGTCCTAGCCCCAGTTCTAGCCCCATCCCCAGCCCTTCCCCCCATGGCTGCCCCAACAGCTGCTTGATTTAAAGGGGCCCCAGAAGGTCTGAGGGGCTGGTGCACTGTGTCTCCCTGACAAATGACACTTTCAGGGGCTGGCCGACCCCAGCTCCCAGGCTCCTGTCCCATCTAAGGTCACCTCTGTGCGGGGTACTGGGATGTGAGACTCACACACTGTGTGCGTGTGCACGTGTGTGTAGGGGGAGGGGGTTGTATGTTTGTTATGTGTAGGTCAGGTCATTTGGGGTGAAAACCCTCCTCAGCCCCCTCCCCCGCATTCCTGGCGGGAGTGGGAGATAAGGCTCAGGGCCACAGACATCTGCGTCAGAGATAGGAGGTCTCAATGCCATGGGCAGGGGCAAGCCAGACTGTGGGGCGTGGGAAGGCCTGGGGAAGACGGGTGAGAAGGGTAGAAGAGGGCGGGTGTAGGATGGGGAGGGGAGAGTGGGGAGGCCCTGGGCAGACCCTCACAGAAGGGGCACAGGACAGGGTGTGGGTTCCCCGCTGGCAGGGCCAGGTGAGCTATGGTGCCCCAGCTGCCCCTGCTGCTGCTCTTGCTGCTGGCCCCACAGGGCAGGCCCGGCTGCCACGAGCCAGAGCTGGACCGGGAGCTAGTCCTGGCCAAGGTGAGGGCCCTGTTCCTGAATGCCTTGGGGCCCCCGACAGTGACTGGGGAAGGTGGGGATCCTGGAGTCAGGCGTCTGCCCCGAAGACATGCCCTAGGGGGCTTCATTCGAAGGGGCTCTGAGCCCAAGGAGGAGGATGTTTCCCAGGCCATCCTTTTCCCAGCCACAGGTAACAAGGGTGGGGAACCGGCAGGGTGACTTTGAGAAGCAGCATGGTACAGTGTGGGGCTGGGGATCCAGGCACACTTGGTTTTGAATCCCAGCCCTGCCACTCAGTAGCTTTGTGGCAATAGACCAGTTACTAACCCTCCCTGAGCCTCTCTCTCCTCATCTGTAACACCTGCCTCTCAGGATTAAGTCAGATGGTGAACCTAGAATTCATGGCACATAAAAGGCATTTGGGAGGTAAGGGTCTGGGAGACTAAGGGTCTCTAGACAGGTGTCTGGGCTTGGGCCCCTTCCTGCCATCTTTCCTCCTATCTCTGCCTCTGCTCCCTGCCCTCAACCCTGTTTCTTTAGCCCCAGGTAGCCGAGATTTGAGAAGATAACAGGGGTGCAGGAAAAAGATGAGCTGGGAAGCTCTCCCAGGAAACCAGTCTACCTTCTCTGGAATTCCTTATGTATGTCCCCACGTTCCATTCTTAGAACAAATAAAGCCCTCTTCTAGGTGGTCTTGCCTGTCATCTGGCCCACCTTTCTCCTAGAGAGGACCCCTGCCTCCCTCGCTTCAGCCTCCGTGCAGCACAGTGGGTGGAAAGTATGGCTTTGGGATCAGGCAGAATCCCAGCCTGGCCACTTAGTAGCTGAATGTCGCTTCACCTCTCTAAGCCTCAGTTTCGTTATCTGCAAAATGGGTCAATTGTGACTTTACAATGAGAGAAGCCATGTAATGGTATAGCCCGCATTGCCTGTCCTTTGACTCGTGCTGGTCCATGATTATTTACTATAGTCTAGGCGTATGTCAGGGTGAGGATGTCAGCCACACTGCTCTGTATTCTGGATTACATCCCTCTTCTCTTCCTCATCCTCCTCCTTTTCCTTCTTTTTCCCCTCCTCTTTTCTTTTTAATTTGGTGTTAACCTGTCTTTTTTAAATGGAATTATTTTAAAGAATTTATTATACAATGTTCCTGACGTGCTAAAAGATATAAAGAATAATATAGTAAACACCCATGTACACACCATTCAAGATACCATTTCACATTATTTTATGAACAAACATTTAAGTCTAACAGTTCTCGATATTGTTGAAGGTAGAGAGTGACAGGCCTCTTACACATTGCTAATGGGAATATTAATTGGTAAAACTACTTCAGAGAGAATTGGTGATGTCTTATATTTTTTAAAGCCCTTTAATGATGAAATTGAAAAATGAGGAGCCTATGGAAGTTCCCTCCAAGACTTGGGAGCGTCCCTGTCTGGGAGGGCACTCAGTAGAGTGCTTGGCCCATCGCCAGCACTCATGAATGGCAGTCACATCCCTCCTGGTGTGGAGGGGTCCCAGGTCCTGCTAGTAGGGCTGCCCTCTTCCTTCCCTTTCTGTCTCCTGCAGGTGTCAGCTGTGAGGATGAGCCAGGTGCTGGAAAGCTGGCCCGGGAGGATGAGGAGGGACTCTTCACATATGTGTTCCGGCCGTCCCAGCACACACGCAGCCGTCAGGTGACTTCAGCCCAGCTGTGGTTCCATACAGGGCTGGACAGGCAGGGCACAGCAGCAGCCTCCAATAGTTCTGGGCCTCTGTTGGGCCTTCTGGCCCTGTCATCTGGTGGCCCCATGGCTGTGCCCATGTCCTTGGGCCAGGCCCCTCCTCGCTGGGCCGTGCTGCACTTGGCTGCCTCTGCCCTCCCTCTGCTCACCCACCCTGTCCTGGTGCTACTGCTGCGCTGTCCTCTCTGTTCCTGCTCAGCACGGCCTGAGGCCACGCCCTTCCTGGTGGCCCATACGAAAGCCAGACCACCCAGCGGAGGGGAGAGAACCCGTCGCTCAACTCCCCCGATTCCCTTGCCTTGGTCTCCCGCTGCTCTGCGCCTGCTGCAGAGGCCTCCAGAGGAGCTGGCTGCCCACGCCAACTGCCACAGAGCAGCACTCAACATTTCCTTCCAGGAGTTGGGCTGGGATCGGTGGATTGTGCACCCTCCCAGTTTCATCTTCCACTATTGTCACGGTGGCTGTGGGCTGCCCACCCCACCAGACTTGTCCCTGCCCATCTCTGGGGCTCCCCCTACTCCTGTCCAGCCCCTTTCTTTGGTGCCAGGGGCCCAGCCCTGCTGTGCTGCTCTCCCAGGGACCATGAGGCCCCTACGTGTCCGCACCACCTCAGATGGAGGTTACTCTTTCAAGTATGAGACAGTGCCCAACCTTCTCACGCAGCACTGTGCTTGTATCTAAGGAGGTCCTACTTCCTTATCCTATGGCTGGTGACCAAGACCCACCATCATCAGCTAGGAGGAAGAGCAGAGCTTGGAAAATAGATGGTTCCCACTCCCCTCTCCTTCCACTTTTCTGCCTAAGGGCTCCCCTCCCCACCTCACCCCTGTCCCATGGGTAACATGTGACAATAAAGAACACAGTGCATATGACTTGGCATGCATTCTCGGACTTCTCTGATATGGTCTTGGGGAGGCCTGGGCCCTGGGAGCATGGGATTGTGGGATCTCAGGTCACTCAGCTACTTTTGACCTTGGATATCTGGGGTCAAAAGCAGTAATTGTACGTATATCTGTCGGGACTCTGCAACACCGGGGGATAACACAGATGTGCTCCAAGCTCCTCAGACAGCCACTCCGGAGATGGAACCAGCCCTCCTGCAGGCGGAACCTGACATGTCACTGAGGCTGCCTGCCCTGCACACCTAAAGGAGATTGCTGCACACATAGCGTCTACATCCAAGGCAGCCGTAAGCCCTCTCCCCTGCCATTCTCTGCTCTAGGTGGTGGACACTTAGCCCAAGGTCGAATAATTTGTACCCTGGCTAGAGATTTTGGCTCTTGAAGTTCCACTGAGATAATCGTTTGGAGCTGGTCAGATCTTGGGATGTCTTGGGAAGTGAGGGAAAGATGTATGACTTGGTAGGATCAGAAAGAAATTGACAAGAGCAGAGAGCTGGTGCTGTGTCAAGGTCAGATCACCAGAATGAAGACCTGAGGATTTTAATTTACCAAGAGTCCTGGGACTTCTTTGAATCGGTCGCTGTTTCTCGATGCAGACTCTGTGAGGCCTCACTGTACTGGAATTCCGGTTCCTGAAATCCCTTGGTGCCCCCGTATACCTTTACATAACCCCTTAACTCAGTGCTTAATGTTGGGACAGTGGACAGAGCCTACTGCCAGAAAGAAATGTGCTCATCTGTGAGTCTGTGTGTGCAGGGCATGGTGCAAAACAGTCCTTTCTTTTCCCGTTGCGTTTCCTGTCAGTCTGTTCTGCCTTCAGAATTGGGTGTTGGGAAGCCCCCTTCTCTGGCCCTCCTCCCAGCTTTTTTCACTCTCCTCATTATCCCCCGGGTCTCCTTATCCTTCTGCCCTACCCCAGGCTCCCTGGCTTTCTGCCGATTTCTTCCATCCAGTCTCCAACGGTGGGGTGGGGTGGGGCTGGAATGTTCAAGTCCATCAAACCAAACTTGAGAGCACTTTCTGTTATTGACTGCACAACTCCACTGTGTATTTATCCTAACAGAGTCTCTGACTTGTCAAAGACACCCTTCTACCAGCCCAGCCCGATGGGGTGGGTGCGTAAACGCCTGCCCCAGCCTCCTGTCACACACTAAGGCCTTTTCCCCTGACTTAAGCCAAACTGAATGAGCTACTATTCCCTGCAGCACAGGAGCCCTTTGGAGCCCACGTACAGGCTCCTGCACAAGCCCCAGTCTGTTGATGCTGAGTCCCCCAGGAGGCTTCCGCTGCTCTGCAGGGGAAACCTGTCTGTTCACAGTCTTTGCCACCACCTTCTTCTCCATCAGGCATTGGAGCCACTCTGCGCTCAGGGCTTGGTAGGTCCATACTCAGGCTGTAGACTGGAGAAAGGGCTGCTTGGGCTTGGCCGGTGGTGTCTGTATTCTATTTGTCCCTGTCTGGCTTCCCTGGCCACATCCTCCCTGCCCAAACAGTGAGGCCTTTCCCTGGGATCTTCAATTTTCCTAAGTAGGCTTAGCTCCTCATTCGTCCTGCTGGGGCTCCCTAGGACCCTGTGTTATCTGGATGTTCCCTGTCTCCGGATGTGGTTGAGCTCTGAGTGCTGGGGACAGTCTACTGAGAGGCACAGGATTCTCCACGAGGCCAGTTAGCAAGTAAAAAGTTTTCACAGGTCTGAGACAAAGTGAGAAAAGTGAGTATGAGTCTTTCACAAAGCCAAACATCCATTTTAAAGGACTGTCCTTTATTCTGAAGCTATTATCCTTTCTGCTTGTGTATATGTGTGTGTTTGTGAGAAAGGGTTATTTCTTTCTTGAAGTTATGAAGATGGTAGAAAGCAATGAGTTTTTATTTGTTTCTTTTTTAAGTTTTTATTTAACAAAATTAAAACCTGGCAATTCTTGTTTGAACCCTAATATTTTTCTTCGGGATTTTGCTGCTCTGTGAAATCTGAGTGGTCACAAAGTCTGAGAGACACTGGGCTGGGCTTCCCTTTCCAGAGTCTGTAAGACCTCAGATTCTGCTAATGTAGCAAGTCAGGAAGAATATCCACCCCTCCCTAAGAGAGGCTGGACAGTGGCCACAGACATCTTTTTGTCCTTGATCTTCATCATGAGACCAACCCAATAGCAGCAGACTTCAGAGGTGCTCCCTGTTCCTGGTACTAACCGTCAGGGACATTTTGTAAATATTCTTAAATTTGTAGTCAGTTGAAACAGAAAACTGAACTCAAACTGGCTTAGACCAAAAACACTTTCTAAAAACCCACTAACACTGGCTCATTGGCTCATGACAAATCCATGGGCACAGCTGGCTAAGGTATGACTCAGTTTTCAGCTCAAAAGATGCTACCAGGATCCATCTATAGGCTCTACTGCCCCCATCCATGGTGGCCCTGGGCAGCTGAGGCTCCCATTGCCACACAACTTGGTCCAGCAGGAGGGAGTTCATTTACAAAAGTCCCAGGACAAGTCTTGATGGCCTGATTGGACTGATTAAGGTCACATTCTCCTCCAGGAATGGTGGCCTGAGTTAACGCCTTAGCCCAGATCCCATGTCCTACCCCTGGAGCCGGGAGCCTAAAGCCTAAATCACAAGGGCTAAAGGTGTAAAAAGGTGGTATTCCCAAAGCAGGGAACAGTTAACACAAAGAGACGGAGTAGATGCTGAGAAGCAAACACGGTTGGTTCTTCCTCCTAATTATCTCTCAAATCAAGCCCTTTTTCTCCCTACCTAAATGCTATTTTGCAATTCTTGATGGGGCAATTCAGCAGCTTCCTTAACCAGTCCCTCCCTGGCCTTCCATCCATCCTCCACATGCTGCCAAGGGATCCTTCTGATGTGATCGTGTTACTTAGGGTGGCTTAAAAAATTGTCTACACAAAGTTCAACCTCCTTTGTGTGGTCTAAAAGCCCTAGACAATTGACCCGAAACCTGTTGTAGCTGACTGATCTACCCATTCCTCCTTTCTTCTCCCCACTCAACCATACACGCCCAAACTCTCTTGACACAAATTCTGGTCATTCCTCAAGTACACGCAGACCCCCAGCTATGGCCCAGATACATTCCTTTTTTTCTTTGAGACGGAGTCTCACTCTGTTGTCGGGCTAGAGTGCTGTGCTGTCAGCTAGCTCACAGCAACCTCAAACTCCTGGGCTCAAGCAATCCTTCTGCCTCAGCCTCCCGAGTAGCTGGGACTACAGGCATGTGCCACCATGCCTGGCTAATTTTTTTCTATGTATTTTTAGTAGTCTGGCTAATTTCTATTTTTTTAGTAGAGATGGGGTTTTGCTCTTGCTCAGGCTGGTCTCGAATTCCTGACCTAGGATCTAGTGATCCTCCCACCTTGGCCTCCAGAGTGCTAGGATTGCAGGTGTGAGCCATCATGCCTGGCCCCTGGATACATTCCTAAGAACATCTTTAGGTCTGATTTGTATGTAACTCCGAACCCTGATGAATAGCACATACATGGTAATAATAATACTACTACTATGATGGCTTATATGTGCTAATAATAATACACTATAATACTGTAATAATAAGCTATTGTGCTCTTCCTTTTAATTCAAACAAACTCACACAAAAAGTTTAGATAGAAAATAGGAGAAATTTCAAAAAAGAACATTAAAGTTTAACATTCACCTAATGTTGCATCAATGTCTTGCTTACTGGAAGGGGCATTTTTGAGGCAAGAAGGTAGCTGACATCAATTGGAAGATGCTGATGGAGATGGTGCCAGAGAGGATGGAGTGGGTGCTGGAGAAATCAGGATTTGCTGGAGAAGGGAAGCTTACCAGTAAAGTTGGTTTCTTAAAAAAGGTATCTAGAGGCTGGGCGCGGTGGCTGTAATCCTAGCACTCTGGGAGGCCCAGGCTGGCGGATTGCTCAAGGTCAGGAGTTCTAAACCAGCCTGAGCAAGAGTGAGACCCCCTCTCTCTACTAAAAATAGAAAGAAATTAATTGGACAACTAAAAATATATGGAAAAAATTAGCCAGGCATGGTGGCACATGCCTGTAGTCCCAGCTACTTGGGAGTCTGAGGCAGGAGGATTGCTTGAGCCCAGGAATTTGAGGTTGCTGTGAGCTAGGTCAATGACACGGCACTCTAGCTGTTTCTAGAGTTGTTTGTTGGTACAGCCTTTTTCGCTTTTTCATCATAAATGGCCTTGTAGCAGCTGATGTTCTCACTAACTGCATGGCAA